>PVHT020000009.1:7553527-7585279 GCA_004024745.2 Catagonus wagneri
GGAGGGGTGGGGGAGGGGTGGGAGGGAATGGGGATAACTAGTGCTTTAATGATGGAATAGCAAGGAGCTCCAACTGTATTGCACGGGGAACTATATCTAATTACATGTGACAAATCCATATATGTACATGTAATCGGGTCACCACATGGTGCAGCTGGAAAATCTGACAGAAATCTGTAAACCAGCTATAATGCAAAAATAAAAAATAAAAATAAGAAAACAGATCCTAAATGCAATCAAACAAAAAAATGGGTTTAAGAACTTAGAGCCAAATTTAATTAAATAAGCAGGCAGTAATTTAGTGCTATATCAGACATAAAGAGAATTATATATTATTATAAAGGAAATTAGATCTTTATGTCCCCATAAACCTAGCAATTACATGAATTAAGAGCAGGATCAATTTCTGTCCAATATTAATAAAACACCTTGAGGGAGTTCCCGTCGTGGCTCAGTGGTTAACAAATCCGACTAGGAACCATGAGGCTGTGGGTTTGATCCCTGGCCTCACTCAGTGGGTTAAGGATCCAGCGCTTCTGTGAGCTGTGGTGTAGATCACAGACGCAGCTCGGATCCCACGTTGCTAGGGCTCTGGTGTAGGCCGGCAGCTACAGCTCCGATTAGACCCCTAGCCTGGGAATCTCCATATGCTGCAAGTGTGGCCCTAGAAAAGGCAAAAAGAGAAAAAAAAAAGTAAAGAACACCTTGAGGGGAAGAAGGCATACCTAGGGCAAAAGAATTTCCATCCTTGTTAAGTTTCAAGAAAGCACTATGTAGTTTGTTTGTCCTACTTAGCTCAGGCTCATGGTTCTCAAAATAGGAAATGTAAGAGTGTTTCAAGTGGATAAATAATGCCACAGTACAAACAAGGGGCAGAAGATCCTATATGTCTTAGTTTTTCTCAAAACAAACCCAACCAGGATCCCTAAGGATTCAGATTCGATTCCTGGCCTTGCTCAGTGGGTTAAGGATCTGTTGTTGCTGTGAGCTGTGGTGCAGCTTGCAGACATGGCTTGGATTCCGTGTTGCTGTGGCTGTGGCGTAAGCCAGCAGCTGTAGCTCCAATTCAACCCCTAGCCTGGGAACTTCCATATGCAGTGGGTGCGGCCCTAAAAAGGCAAAAAAAAAAAAAAAAAAAGGAATAAAAATAAAATATTTAATCAATAAATAATGTTTATTTATTTATTTATTTATTTTTGTCTTTTTGCCTTTTCTAGGGCCGCACTCCCGGCATAAGGAGGTTCCTAGGCTAGGGGTCTAATCAGAGCTGTAGCTGACGGCCTACGCCACAGCCACAGCAACAAGGGATCCGAGTCGTGTCTGCAACCTACACCACAGCTCACAGCAACGCTGGATCCTTAACCCACTGAGCGAAGCCAGGGATCGAATCCCCAACCTCATAGTTCCTAGTCGGATTTGTTAACCACTGAGCCACGACAGGAACTCCAATAATGTATTCTTTTAAACTCAAGCAAACTTAGATATGAAATGAAGTGGAATGGGCTGAGGAATTATTAGTATAAAACTCAAGCAAGGAAACTCAATGCTTGGAATATGCCAACTTACCTAGGAATACACATTCATTTTTCTCTATCATTAGAGGGACATTTTGGAAGACCAAGTTTGAGAGGTATTGGCTTGGACATTACATTAAACATTAATACCACTGAAAATGTATGTTAAGGCTAATGAAACAAGCAGTTTCTTACCTGGTAGTTTTGTGTAGTAGCCGGGGGTGGCGGTGGAGGTGCTTCTTGTTGCCTCTGGGTATAACCATAGTCAGTTGCTGTGTGTGCAGTGGGGTAACCTCCATACGCAGCAGCTGTTGCAGCAGCTGCAACAGCTACTGGAGCAGGCCTGGCAACTGCAACTGTGGCGGCTGCTGGTGCATAGGCAGCAGTAACTGTGTGAGCAGCTACTGGAGCCTGATGGACAGTGTAGCTAGCAACTGTAGTTGGATGGGAGTAGGCTACACCCGAAGCTGGCTGCTGGCTATATTGTGGAGCAAAAGAATAAACATAATACAATTTAATTTTAAAATGCAGGAGTTTAATCAATTTAAATCAAAAACACATCTTCCAGTAATTTAATACAAAGAAACAAGTATTTGAGCTGAGTAAACCACCTAATCAGTACCCTATTTGTTATTGCTGCGTAATTTTCATTGCTTAATCTCAATAAATTAGATAGTCACACATATTATGTTTCAGATCAAAGACTGCATCACAAAGCAGGGAGGACAAACTGGGACAAGAAGCAGTATTAGAAAGAAAAAAACTGATCAAACTAGGAATTTTAAAAAGTATTATCGTAAATAAAGTTCTTTATTATGTTCTATCGTTTTTTTTAAAAAAAACTCTACAAAGAACTTATATAAGAAAAATACTGTATTGTAACTTTAATTATAGAAAATATTTAAGGTAGAAACTATTACTGAGATGACTAAGAAATACTTCTGACACTCTGAAGGCAGTGCTCTCAACTGGGGGAGATTTTGCCCTGCAGGAGACATCTGGCCTTGCCTGGAGATATGGAGATATTTCTGATGCTCAAACTGCTGAGAAAGAGGTGGTGATGTGTGCTACCGGTATTTAGTGGGAAGAGGCCAGGGTGTTATTACATATCCTATAAAGGACAGCTATCCATAACAAAGAATTATCCAAAGAATGTCAACAGTGCTGAGAAGTCCTGCTCTAGGGTACAGAATTTGCAATGGAAATATCCATTATTTTAGATGCATTTTTTTCCAGAGTATAGGCAGCAATTCAATATACACATTTCTTTTTCTCTTAAAAACGTAGCACATGTTGCAAAAGGAGACCTAAGTCAGATGCTTTGCAATCATAACCATTTAAACCTCAGATAAAACATTTTCCAAAATTATACAAATGAATCTTCAGTTAACATTCTTAAAATGACATTTATTTTAATTTTTAAGTTTAGAGCCTATGTCACATAAAACCAGGCCCAGAGATGTTAGCATATGAAACGTTTTTGTTGTTTTAAATTCTCTGATTAACACATTCACAATCACACTCGCTAATTCTATATTACTAAGGCAGAAATGCCTTCTAAAACAAAGGAAAAGCCCAGCAGTTATTTAGCTGGCAGGTTTTAGACGACCGTAAGTTTTAATATGAGCCAACAGCTAAGAATATGGTCAAACTGTTGAGGAAGAGGTGGTGATGTGTGCTACCGGTATTTAGTGGGAAGAGGCCGGGGTGTTATTACATATCCTATAAAGGACAGCTATCCATAACAAAGAATTATCCAACAGTTAAGAATAGCTAAGGAAAAAAAAACCTGACATAAGCTGAAGCTGAACTAATAAACTAGTATCTGATTCATGGGTTATGGTACAAGGTATTCTTCACTGGTATGTACAATATCATAAAAATATGGCACAGAATTAAAATTTGTGGCCATCATACTTTAACTGTATTATGGAAAACACTGATAACTAGGATGTGTTCAAAGGGAATCAATATGAAGTTTATAAGTATGGGTATTATGTCATATAAAAAGTAGAGGACGTAAGGACATTCAGTCTAGAAAGGGTGACCTTGGAAGATATGACAGCTGCCTTCTAATAGAAGAGACTTACTCCATGCTGCTCCAGAGAACAGAACTAGAACCAATGGATGGAAGGGTGGCAGATTTCAGCCCAATATGAAAAAGAAAAAAAAACAAAAACTTAGAACAGAGTCCAAAGAAACTCTTAAAAATTTCTATTTGGATGAAGTTTTCCACATTTTGATATTAAAATTAGCTAACAATTTCTACATATATGCCAATTATAAGATAGGAAAAGGGAAGTTTATATTGTAATAGTGAGAAATTGCTTGGGAATTGACATTTTCTATGGATAACTTGGCATTTTCTATGGATAATTCCACATCCTTGAGGAAAAGTCCAATAACATATACTTCTTCAAAATTCCTAGAACTGAGAAAAAGAATTATGTTTAAAATATAAATATACCAGTTCTGTGAAACTTTACTTAACATTTACTGATAAGATTTTGTACATACAGGCTATTTACATAGGTGAGATTTTCATTATGTAAAAATTCAAACAGTCTTGAATTCCTATACTGTTTCCACTTATACCATTGCTCTTTACTGAACATGTTTCCATTTGTTGGTCCCAAAACATGTCCTATTGGACAAAAAGCAAAAGCGGAGACAGAATAGGAGTGTCAAGTACCCTAGACAGGCAATCTGACTTATACAAACTCTGAATCTTAAAAGTCCATGGGGGAGTTCCCACTGTGGCACAGTGGAAACAAATCTGACTAGGAACCATGAGGTTTTGGGTTCGATCCCTGGATTAATGATTGGATTAATCCCTGGATTGCTAAGTGGATTAATGATCTGGCACTGCCATGAGCTATGGTGTAGGTCGCAGACGAGGCTTGGATCCTGCATTGCTGTGGCTGTGGTGTAGGCTGGCAGCTTTAGCTCCACTTTGACCCCCAGCCTGGGAACTTCCAAATGCCGCAGGTGCGGCCCTAAAAAGCAAAAAAAAAAAAAAAAGGTCCACGTGACCCAGGAAGGGATGACCTTGTGCTCTGGTTCATGCCTACTGTCCCCGGCACAATTATTAATAACATGCTCACTCTCCTATGTATCTCAGTTTAAACAATAAATTTTATAGTTACCCTTCCCAGGAACCATAAAAAGTTGCCAGGGCATTTAGCAATCACCATATCCCCATAGCTGCCTAACCTAACTCTGCTCTTTATAGCCAGGTTCCTAGCATGACCTGGGCTGGAACCACATTCTCTACTAAAGCATCATGAAAAATGATGATCCAATCACAGCTCCCAGGGAGTCACAGGCTAGGGCAGTTGATCGCTGCTCAGAATAAAGATTCTCTGGTTTGTTATCTTAAACACATCAGGGAAATTCTCTTCCAACTTCAGTTACCTTTAGAAAAACTGACTTTTACATGACGTAGATGATCAGACTGAACTATACCAATTCAATTAAATAGCAGGTAGCTAAGTCTAAATAAATTAATTTTTATAAATTCAAGCCAATTTCAAATTAGTTTATATAAAATTAGTCTTACGTTGAAATAGTTCAAATCAAGGTTTTTGCCCAGAGTGTGAGAATAAAAGGCATTAAATTATACCTCTATATAAAACATAAGACAACTGTGTCTTTAAATTATTTCTTAAAGCAGCATATAAATTACAAATACAAATATTGTGCCATCAAAAAATATTCGTAAAATTTAAGATTTTTGTTTACTAAGCATCCAGTAGACCAGAAGCTTTTATTTCAGTGATACTATCCTTTGTAAATAAATTAAATCTAATTCAGTTTTAAACTGGGACAAAATAAATAACAAATCATGAACAAACATATAAAAACAACAAGGGTGGAGTTCCCTAATGGTGCAGCAGGTTAAGGATCCAGCACTGTCACTGAAGAGGCTCAGGTTGCTACTGTGGCGCAGGTTCCATCCCTGGCCTGGGAACTTTCCACATGCCGTGGGTAAGGCCAAAAAAACAAACAAAAAACAACATGGGTAAGAAAGTTTAAGAAACAATCAGACATACAATGAAAGTGTATTTCTCTTGGGGTAGGAAAAGGAAAATGTAATTAGGAAATTATTAATATTAAAGAGGAAAAAAAAACCCGAAAAAACCCTTTATATTTCTGGACTTAAGCAGAAGGTTAATGGTCAGGTCAGTTCCCCATCCGCTTACCAAAAAGTGAAGGCAGCCAGAAGCCTTACCAAAATAAATAGCCAGTCAAAATCACCAGATGTTTAAAGACAGGCTACTACTGCAAAAAAAAAAAAAAAAAAAAAAAAAAGCAAGAATTTTAAAAAACTCTAATTTGTATCCATAAAACAAGAACTTTACACTAGTTAGAAGATAAAGCTGAAGAACACAGATAAGATAAAGACATGAAAACTGTAAAAGAAAAGAGGATAAATATGGGAGGTTTAATAAGAAGGAATTCTAGAGAAAATAAAGCAGATGGTAGAAATTAAGAAATAAAATTTCTGGAGTTCCCATTGTGGCTCATTGGGTTAAGAACCCAGCTAGTCTCCATGAGGATGCAGTTTCAATCCCTGGCCTAGCTCACTGGGTTAAGGATCCCACATTGCCACCAGGTGCAGCAGAAGGTCACAGATGCAGCTCGTTTGCTATGACTCTGGCATAGGCTGGCAGCTGTAGCTCCAATTCAACCCCCTAGCCCAGGAACTTCCATATGCCACAAGTGCAGCCCTAAAAAGGAAAAAAGAAAAAAACAGAAATATAAATTTCCCACTCTTGAAGACAGTCACATATTTTCAAACTCAAAGGTCTAGAGAATACAAAACAGAATGAACAATACGAAGAGGTATATAGCATTTCATAACCTCAAGACAAAAAAATGATCCTTTAAATCTCCAGAGAGAAAAACAGGTCACCTACATAAAACTAAATGAAAATCAGACATTGCCAACACTAGTGGCTGCAAAACTATACGGTAATGCCTTCAAAATTCAAGGGAAAATGATTATTAATGTAGAATTCTGTACCCAGCTAAACTATTAAAGCAGAATAAAGGGGTTTTTTAGACATTCAAGGTCTGAAGGAGTTTACCTCCTATGTGTCTTTTTCTTAGGAAGCTACATGAAAACATACTTCACCAAAAATAAACCAAGAAAAAATCCACGGGATCCACAAACAGTGGATTTCAAACTCAGGAGAGAGACGAAAGCCCAGGTCAGCAGCTATACAGCAGGCCCAGAAAGGTAGTAAGTTTGAGATTGGAACCAAAGGCAGGACAGAAGCCTCCAGGAAAAAGATGTCAATGAAAACAGAAGATTGGACAATAAACAGTAAACCAGGGGCCTGGAAAAATCTCATGGTATAATCAAAGCACCAAGAAAATCTGGGTGAAAAAAAAGGTAATGAAAGACCTCAGGAAATATTAAACTGCTCAAGAAAATTCATGATCACAGTTTAGTAATTAGTAGGGTTTAAAAAAGGAAAAATCCATTTGAACTTGAGAGTCTCTTTGCCTTTTTTTTTAGGGCCACACCCTCAGCATATGGAGGTTCCCAGGCTAGGGGTCGAATCGGAGCTACAGCTGCCGGCCTATGCCACAGCCACAGCAACACCAGATCCGAACCACATCTGTGACCTACACCACAGCTGACGGCAACGCGGATTGTTAACCCACTGAGCAAAGCCAGGGATCAAAATCGCAACTTCATGGTTCCTAGTCGGATTCGTTAACCACTGTGCCACAACGGGAACTCCGATATTCTCTATTAAGTGATATAAGGTTGTAAAAATGAAACACATCAGAAATTATATAATCACAGAACAGTA
Source organism: Catagonus wagneri (assembly GCA_004024745.2). NCBI lineage: Eukaryota > Metazoa > Chordata > Mammalia > Artiodactyla > Tayassuidae > Catagonus > Catagonus wagneri. The sequence goes on from PVHT020000009.1 coordinate 7,560,867, forward strand.
CTTGGCTCCACAATAAAAACTATTTAACCATAATAATGAAACATTTTTTTGCTTTAAAGTTTTAGAATCAACCTAAATCACAGAAGATAAACTACAACTACAGAACACAATGTAAATGCTATCACAAGGAAAACTATAGCTAATTTGGGGGACGGGGTAGAGAAAGACAGAAATAGAAGCACAAGAGTTTCAAGACTCTTGGAGAGTACCAAGATACTGTTTACCTTTGATGGAAGCAGAATTAGTATATTGTTTGAACTAAGAGAAATAGGCATACCACTGAATTTGGGAGGAGAAATGAGAGTATGTAATAAACCCTAACCAAAATTGTAAAAAATCAAAATATAATGCATAATGTTGATGAATTAAGACCTAAAAAAGAAGCATACTATTAAGTTATAGGAAGGTTAGAAATAAAACCAAAATGCATTAAAGGTGGGAGTCATTAGGAAACAGAATTGGGAGGCAGAGAGAAAGAAAATAAGGCAATGTTGTTTTCATTAAGCCCTTCTATAATACTTTAAATTAATTCATGCATTACTCTGTGTGGAGGTGGAGGGCTGGGAAACATAAAGGTATCAGAATTCTCAAAATGGCAACTTGAATGACTAACAAACCAACCCCAAACTTAAATGTTCTTTTCTAGTTATCCAACACAACTCTAATATCTACATTTCTGGCCTCAACCCTAACCTATATCCAACTCTGGGCCTATCTTTAAGTGTTTTCAAATTCCATTAACATGACCCAGCTTTACATTATACTAAATTTGTAGTGACTACTGAAAGTTAAATAATTTATGTGTACACAGAAATGGCATTTGTTAACAGGGAAAACATTTCCATACCACCTTTAGTTTCTATACAACAACGGTTCTCAAAATGTGATCCAAGGACCACTAAGGGTCCCCAAGACTGTATCAGAGGGTCCAGAAAGTTGGCTCTCCCTTTTCAATTACAGACTACCTTCATATATTTTAATCCTAACAATTTATTGCAAACACTAAATGCATAAGCAGATGAGACTCTATCCATCTTAATTGAGATATTAAAAGATTTGCAGAGGAATCCCCTTGGAGTGCAGTGGGTTAAAGATCCAGTGTTGTCACTGCAGTGGCTTAGGTTGCCACTGTGGTGTGGGTTCAGTCCCTGGCCTGGAAACTTCCACATGCTGTGGGCAAGGCCAAAAAAAAAAAAAAAAAAAAGACTTGTAGAAATGTAAAAGAATGCTTCTCATCTCTCTACTTTTTCAGTGATTGGAATATAGTTATTTTTCACAGATATTTTTGATTAGCATGTATTTTTGATTACATGCTATTTTAAAACAATTTAATAAATATTTTTAAAATGTCTAATTTAGTGTATATATATGCCATATGTATATTCATACATATGTACACATATACAAATGTGTATTTATTTTTTTTGGCCACACCTATAGCATGCAGAGGTTGCAGGACCAGGGACTGAACTCAAGGCACAGCAGTGATGCCATACCCTTAATGGCTAGGCCACCAGGGAACTCCTTTAATATAGTAAATATAACCCACATAAAAAAAGCTCTTTGAGTTTTCAATAGTTAGAAGGGTCTCAAACAAAAAGTTTGAGAACCACCATTTTATGATAAAAAGCATCAACTTAGAGTATGTAATAATACTCACTGCTCATTTTTCTGCTCTTATTACCCCTTTAAGCAAAATTCTATCTTTTAACAGAGAAAGTGTGATGATCTATATGAAAAAAAGAATCTGAAAAAAGAATGGATGTGTGTGTGTGTATATATATATATAGTGTATATATATCACTCTGCTATATAGCAGAAATTATTGCAACACTGTAAACCAAAAATACTTCAAAAGAACTTTAAAAAATGAAAAAAAACCTTAACTCTAAAAAATAAAAAAATAACAAAATCCAGAGAACAGTATTTGTTCTCAGGTTAAGATGAGCAGTGCATGAGTGGCCAGAGCCCCAAGTCTGTTGCCTATACCTGTTAATAGTCTTACCTAGGGCTCTAAATCTCCTCTCAGATTACCCAGTGTCCGGCTGTTCAAATATCATTTTCTGTGTTAGAAAGTAACACATTGGAAAGTAATGCTCAGAACTCTGGAACCAACTGCTGAACTGGGAGAAAAACCCAGTTTCCCCTTAAAGGGAGAAAGCTAAGGAAACTTTTCAGTCTCAATCTGGCTCTGGCTAAAGGAGAGAAGTCTCCCCTGAAAATTCTTAACCACAAGCTAGCATTCTCCTAGTTTGGGCTCTAGGATTCATATTCCCTGACCAGGAAAAGCCAAGCCAAGTAGTTAAATGTCTCTAGGCTGACAGTCCATTCAGGTGCCACAAAATGTGCATTCCTCTCTAATGCTACAACGCTTAAGAAAGAGAAGACCTCAATCAAAAATCACAACAAAATCCAGGGAGTTCCCATTGTGGCTCAGTGGTAACAAACCCAACCAGGATCTAGGAGGACACCCTGGCCTTGCTCAGTGGGTTAACGATCTGGCATTGCTGTGAGCTGTGGTATAGGTCGCAGACACGGCTCAGACACTGAGTTGCTATGGAGGTGGTGTAGGCTGGCAGCTATAGCTTCTTTTGACCCTTAGCCTGGAAACTTCCATATGTCTCCCGTGCAGCCCTAAAAAGCAAAAATAAATAAAAGTGTTCTCCATTTGGAAAAAAAAAATCACAATGAAACCCATAAAGAAACAGGATACTATGGGTAAGAGTCAGAATTACAAAAAACAAAACAAAACAAAAAACAAAAATTGAGGTATTCTCTTGTGGCACAGTGGATTAAGGTTCTGATGTTGTCACTGCAGCAACTTGGGTTGCTGCTGTGGCTCAGGTTCAATCCCTGGCAAAATATACAATGAGTACACTTAAAGGAGCAAAGAGACTATTATTAAAATCAAGGGCAAAAACTAAGAGATCAATCAAAAACAACAGATCAATTTCTAAAAGAACCAAACAGAGAGTTCCCTAGTGGCTCAATGGGTTAAGGATCTGGCATTGACACTGCTGTGTCTAGGGTTGCTGCTGTGGTGCAGGTTTGATCCCTGGGTCTGGGGATTTCTGCATGCCACAGGCATAGCTAAAATAAATGAATGAGTAAATAAATTAATAAAAGACCAAAGAGAACTTCCAGAGATGAAATACAGTATATGAAATGTATAATCAGAAACTCAGAGGGCATCACATAAGCGATTATAGACATAGCTGGAAAACAAAAACAAACCTATACCCAGAACATACACATAGAGATGAAAGACATTAAAGAGGTTAAAAGACAAAGAGGAAGAGTTCCCATCGTTGCTGAGTGGAAACGAATCTGGCTAGTATCCATGAGGAAACAGGTTTGATGCTGACCTCGCTCAGTGGGTTAAAGATCCAGCATTGCCGTGAGCTATGATGTAGGTTGTAGATGTGGCTTGGATCCTGTGTGGCTATGGTGTAGGCCCGCAGCTATAGCTCCAATTCAGCGCCTAGCCTGGAACCTCCATATGCCACAGGTGCAGCCCTAAAAAGACAAATAAAAAAAGAAAGAAAGAAAGAAAAAGACAAAAGAGGAAAGAAGAACGATAACTTACAAATCACTGGAGTTGCAAAAAAAGAAAAGAATGAGAGGGAGCTCCTGTTATGGTGGCGGAAACGAATCTGACTAGGAACCATGAGGCTGCGGGTTGATCCCTGGTTCTGCTCAGTGGGTTAAGGATCCCGCGTTGCCGTGAGCTGTGGTGTAGGTCGCAGACGTGGCTCAGATCTCATGTTGCTGTGGTGTAGACAGGCAGCTGTAGCTCCAATTGGACCCCTAGCCTGGGAACCTCCTCCATATGCCATGGGTGCAGCCCTAAAAAGCAAAAAAAAAAAAAAAAGCAAAAAAAAGGAAAAGAAAAATAATGAGAGAGAGGAAACATCTAAATCAGATGTCTAAGAGTTCCCAGAACTAATGAAAGACAACAATCCTCAGATCCAGGAGCCCCAACAAACCCCAAGGAAGATTAAATAAGGAATCCTCAAAACAAGATACATCTGAATTAAACTGTAAACACCAAAGAGAGAGAAGCACAAGCAGCTTGAAGAAAAAAATTTCATAGAGACTAAGCGATAACTTAGAGATAGATAAAATGAAGATATTTTGAGATTTAAAAAAGAAAAACTGTTATTAGTAGACCCACATAAAAGGACATTTTCAAAGATTTATTTTTTAGGAAGAATGAAAATGATCTCAGAATGAACGGATGTTAAGTTAAAAAAAGTGGTAAATATCAAGGCAAATTTAAATAACCACTAGTTAATATAAAATAATTTTGTTCAATAATGGTTGTGGGACTAAAAAAAATCTAAAATATAATACAACGAAAGCACAAAGGTCAGGAGGGGACTCATCAAAGCTATAGCATTTGAAGTCCTAGCATTATTTAGGAGAGTAAAGATAATGATTTCGACTAAGTGAAATATTCATGCTAAAATTCTAGAGGAACCACTATAGGACAGATGCAGAATGTTTAATTTCTTTTTTTTTTTTTGTCTTTTTGCCTATATCTAGAGCCGCACCCGTGGCATATGGAGGTTCCCAGGCTACAGGTCTACAGGAGCTGTAGCCACTGGCCTTCGCCACAGCCACAGCAACGCGGGATCCGAGCCGCGTCTGCAACCTACACCACAGCTCACAGCAACGCCAGATCCTTAACCCACTGAGCAAGGCCAGGGATCGAACCCGCAACCTCATGGTTCTTGGATTCATTAACCACTGAGCCACGAAGGGAACTCCGAATGTTTAATTTCTGACCGTGAAAGGGAAGGAGGGGAAAAAGTCTCAATCAAGAAAACCTAAGGTCTTAACGGAACACTGTAAATCAACTAGATTAATAAAAATAAAAAATTAAAAAAAAAAAAGCATGCCAAAAAAAAAACTAGAGTTTCCCTTGCGGCTCAGTGGTAACAAAGCTGACTAGTAGACATGAGGATGTGGATTCGATCCCTGGCTTTGCTCTGCGGGTTAAGGATCTGGTGCTGCCATGAGCTGTGGTGCTGGTCGCAGATGAGGCTAGGATCTGACATTGCTGTGGCTGCAGTATGGGCTAGCAGCCAAGCTCCAATTTGAACCCCTAGCCTGGGAACTTCCATATGCCGCAAGTACAGTCCTAAAAACAAAAAACAAAAAAGAAAAGAAAAAAAAACATAGACATCTTCTGTCACTTAACATTATTAGACAATTATTAGTGCTTTTTCTCCTCTGGAAAATACACTGTGTATGTGTGCATTTTTGTTTCAACTTTGGATAAAATGGTAAAGTTAACTGACAGATAAAACTTTTTTCTGGAGTTCCCGTCGTGGCTCAGTGGTTAACGAATCCGACTAGGAACCATGAGGTGGCAGGTTTGATCCCTGGCCTCGCTCAGTGCGTTAAGGATCTGGCGTTGCCGTGAGCTGTGGTGTAGGTTGCAGATGCGGCTTGGATGTGGTGTGGCTGTGGCGAAGGCAGGCGGCTACAGCTCCGATTAGACCCCTAGCCTGGGAACCTCCATATGGCCCGAGTGCGGCCCTAGAAAAGGCAAAAAGACCAAAAAAAAAAAAAAATTTTTTTTTTCTTTTCTTTCTCTTGGCACACAAAACACAACCTGATCTTTTCATTAGTCCAAATTCAACGTTCATCACTTCGGTTTTTCTAGGTCAAATTATGGCATTTTTATGTTATCTACAAAATTACTGACAAATTTAACTTCTTTTAAATTAGATTTAATATTTTATAATGTTGAAAATAATGAAAAATTAAACTGAAAGAATCACCCCAAAGACACACCACCTTTAAGTATTCTTTGTACTTGATACGGTAATACCACACTCCCATTACCTTCACAATGCTATTTAAATAATAACTGCACCACTGCAGAATTTCAGAAATTTAAATTCAGGCTCCAATTTCATCTTAAAAACTAGAACAAATAAAATAACCAATCCTACAATTTCTACCAACTTATTAAACTAGTAGACTACAAGGGAGGAGGTGGTTAAATGTCATATGAAAACTGTTAACTTTTCTTGGGATCTTTAATCCTCCATATACCAGGAGAAATAGCCATTGCCATTTATCACTTGGGTTCACTGGATCTCTCACATTTTCTGTATTTTGATGTCATCTGACAATTTACATTAAGAATAAGGGATTTGGAGTTCCCGTTGTGGCGCAGTGGTTAACGAATCCGACTAGGAACCATGAGGTTGTGGGTTCAATCCCTGGCCTTGCTCAGTGGGTTAAAGATCCGGCGTTGCCATGAGCTGTGGTGTAGGTCACAGACACGGCTCGGATCCTGCGTTGCTGTGGCTGCAGCGTAGGCCAGTGGCTACAGCTCCAATTAGACCCCTAGCCTGGGAACCTCCACATGCCGCAGGTGCGGCCCTAAAATGACAAAAGGCAAAAAAAATTAAAAAAATAAAAAAAAGAATAAGGGATTAAAAAAACTAAAAATTTTAAAATGGAAGTTAACTCAAATTTTCATTTCATATATACACAAAATAGATCATGCTTTCTGAACATAACTGCTTGTGAGCTTTCCATGAATGAACCTGGAACGTGTCCACCCCATAAATGCTGATTCCACATTTCAAATATTTCTCTAATGAGTTCTAACTCATCATTACTTCTGATTCTTCTTCCTGCATTTGAATTGTAAATATGCAATGTTTAAAAAAATTTTAAATGTTTTATGGCTTCTATTTTGTTGGAGAGAGAAGTGGTCATCTACTTTTCTCATAACTGCAAAATATTATCAAAATTTTTTTTTATTTTGGAATGATCTAACGTAACTCTTAATTTCTACATTGTCTATTTCCAATTATTTGTTCCCTAACCCGGGAACTTCGATATGCCACTGGCACCGCCAAAAAAAAAAGAAAACCACCGATCACCTTTGTATACACATTTGTCTTGAGTATTTTTTCCTCTAATGAACTGTATCAAGTAAATTTTAGTTCACAAACATCACAAAAGTTGAAAGAATTCTACTACATATACTTTTAGCAAAATGGGATATTGTGGATCTTGTCAGACTATTACATGATGAAGTCCTTCCTATTTTTTTATTTTATTAATTTATTTTATTAATTAATTTATTTTGGCTTTTTGTCTTTTTAGGGCCGCACCTGCAGCATATGGAGGTTCCTAGGCTAGGCGTCTAACTGGAGCTATAGCCACAGGCCTACACCACAGCCACAGGAACACCAGATCCGAGCCGTGTCTGCGACCTACACCACAGCTCACAGCAACACCAGATTCTTAACCCACTGAGTAAGGCCAGGGATCGAACCTGCAACCTCATGGTTCCTAGTCAGATTTGTTTCCGCTGCGCCATGACGGGAACTCCCGAAGTAATTCCTATTATCTAGATGAGAATACCTTATTTTCCTTTTTTTATCCTCAGAAATATATTTACTCATTGATTCTTCTATCAAAAAAATTCATCTAGGACATTTTATCTAAAAGCTCTTAGTCTAGGAATTCCCACTATGGCGCAGTGCGATTGGCAGCAGCATCTCTGCAGTGCCAGGACACAAGTTGGTTTGATCTTGGTTCTGCTGCAGCCTAGGTTCTAACTAAGGCTTATCTGATCCCTGGCTTGGGAATTCCATATGCTGCCACAAGGCAGCCAAAAATGAAAAAAACAAAACAAAACTTTAGTCTTGAGATTTTGCTTATACAATATAATTTGTCTAGAGTGGTGCTATTTTTGCATTCACCTTATTTATCTAATAATTATCAAATATCTTGTGTTAAATTTCTTCTCTTTGCCAGTATGAATGGAGACCAAGTAATTTTTTTTTTTGGGGGGGGCACACCTGTGCCATGTGGAAGCTCCTGGGCCAGGGATCAAAGCCATGCCACAGCAGCAACCCCAGCTGATGTAGTGACAATGCCAGATCCTTAACCCCACTGTACCACAAGAGAACTCCCCAAAACAAATAATTTTGACTTCTCGATTGTGCTGAAGGAAAACTAAAAGCCAGCTACTAAGGGTGGTGTCTCTCCTTTCTTTTCATGCCTTTTTGAAAGATTCAACACTTTGGGCAATGCAAAATCCTCCAGTTATTTCACTATTGTGCCATCCTTCTAAATGATTCCAACAGTTTTTCCTATCGTATTAGTCTTTTTTTTAGCATTGTTGGGAATAAGGGATGAGTAAAAAGGAAATAATTCCTAAGATTATGAAATAGCAAAATGTTTCAAGATATAGAAAAATAAGGAGTTCCCGTTGTGGCACAGTGGTTAACGAATCTGACCAGGAAACATAAGGTTGCAGGTTCGATCCCTGGCCCTGCTCAGTGGGTTAATGATCTGACGTTGCCATCAGCTGTGGTGTAGGCTGCAGACGCAGCTTGGATCTGGAGTTGCCGAGGCTGTGGCGCAGGTTAGCAGCTGTAGCTCTGATTCGACCCCTAGCCTGGGACCCTCCATGGGTGTGGTCCGGAAAAAAAAAAAAAAAGCAAAGATATAGAAAAACAAGATTATTGAGATCCCATACTTTAAATCTTAGGATTTAAAAAAAAAAAAAATTCCAGGAGTTCCCTTGTGGCAGGGGGTTAAGGACCCCCAATGTTGTCACTGCAGTGGCTCAGGTTTGATCCCAGGAACTTCCACATGCTCCAGGCCTGGACCAAAAAAAAGATAATATGAATTTTACTCTATTTTGAAAAATAATCAAATTATTTTCTTTGGAAATCCACTAAGAAGAAAAAAACCTCATGTAATGTTAATCTTTTTTACTATCTGTAAACAGAATTACTCAAAAAAGAAATAAACTATTGGGTACAATTAAAGCTGATGGATACCAGAAATTAATTACACCAAAGCGCTCTGTAACTTTCTGTATTCTACAAAAACACATCTTTCATTATATATCTAACATTTCTTCAGGGAAAGATATGAATATTCACACCGAGATGAAAATAACTAAAAACAGCCTTCCCTCAATTCACGTCGTTATTATTATTTTTAATGGCTGTCCCCCATATGGAAGTTCCCAAGCCAAGGATTGAATCCAAGCCACAGGTGAATCCTGTGCTGCACCTGCAGCAAAGCTGGGTCCTTTAACCCACCGCTGTAGCCTGGGAATCGAACCCGTACCTTCACAGCAACCTGAGCCACTTCAGTATAATTCTTAACCCACAGCACCATGACTGGACCTCCAATTCATGTTAGGTTTTTTTTTTTTTTTAAACAAATTTATTAGGAGTGTTTTCAGAAGTTTCTGGATTTCCAAAATGTGAATAAGGAATTATAAGCCTGTATAATAAGATCCCCAAATCCTCTAAATATAAAACCAGGATAACCAGATATCCTAAAACTAACAGGCAGTAAATGAAGGATTTTCAGCAGAAGAATGCGGTGATTAAATCTACATTTTTATAGTGACCATTCTGCTTATGGTAAAAAATGATTTAGGAAGGGTGGGGCTAGGGGAGTGAAAGCAAGCAATAAAACCGTCTTCATAAATAACATCATTCTTTGCCCTCACCTACGTAGTTACTTTTTGAAATGCTTTCTATTTTTTGTTTTTTCCCTCTATCAAAAAGTGGCAGACTTCTTCAAATCTCATTTCAAGAAGTTCTTGGAGTAACCGTTGTGGCTCAGTAGTTAACGGACCCGACTAGTATCCATGAGGACTCGGGTTTGATCCCTGGCCTTGCTCAGTGCGTTAAGGATCCGGTGTTGCCGTGAGCTGTGGTGTAGGCCACAGATGCGGGTCAGATCCTGCACTGCTGTGGCTGTGGTACAGGCCGGCAGCTACAGCTCTGATTTGACCCCCAGCCTGGGAAGCTCTGTATGTGGTGGGTATGGCCCTAAAAGGACTCCCCCAAAAAAATTACCTGCCCATTTAATGCTACCATACCAATGTAATGCATTTTATACAATGTATCTTTTCCCAGAAATAAAAGAATGAATTTAAAATTCTATTTTCATTTAGCTGCTCTTCAAACAGGGTGCTTCCCAATACTTTAAGCTCATTTATTTATTATGTTTATTTTCTCTTTTCTTTTCCGGGCAACACCCGCGGCTTATGGAGGTTCCCAGGCTAGGGGTCGAATCAGAGCTACAGCTGCCAGCCTCTACCACAGCGGCAGCCGCAGCAACACAGCATCAGAGCCGTATCTGCGACCTACACCGCAGCTCAAGGCAACGCCGGATCTTTAATCCACTGAGAGAGGCCAGGGATCAAACCCGTGTCCTCATAGATGCTAGTCGGGTTTGCTAACACTGAGCCACGATGGGAACGCCCCTATTTTTAAATTTTTTTTAGGGCTGCAGGTACAGCATATGTAAGTTCCCCAGCTAGGGGTCGAATATGGAGCTATAGCTGCCAGCCTACATCACAGCCACAGCAACGCATGATCCAAGCCGCATCTGCAACCTACACCACAGCTCACAGAAACGCCAAATTCTTAACCTAATGAGCAGGGCCAGGGAGCAATCCTGCACTGAGCCACAACAGGAACTCACACTTTAAGCCCATTTAACATCTATGACCCTCAAGAATTTATTGGATTGGACTACCAACCTATTTTATACAAAATTTTATGTTTGTCTTTCTGCAGCTCCAAGCGATCAGATTCCAGTTTTTCTATAATGGTTGCCCACTAAAATTATACCATTATCACAACCTTGTAAATCAACCATACTTCAACAAAACTTTAAAAAATGAAAAAAAAAACTATACCAATGATTTTGATAACTACTAATCTTTTACCCAGCTTCTCTATAGCCCTAACAATGCTGACTACCTCTCTATATTCTTCTGGTTTTTGACACTACATTGTTCCAGCTCTCTGTCCACCACCTCCAACCCTGACCCAGTATTTACTTCTTTCTCTAGCCCTACCTTAAACACACATTTCCCAAGTTTGTAAACATGGCTCTATTTCTTTTTTTCACTCATTCAAAAAGTGTTCACTAAATGTTTGATGTATGCCAGCCACTGTACTTTCTCTAGTTTCATCCATACTCACAGCTATAATGGTTGCTCACCACCATATGGATAATACTCAGATTCACATAACCCTTATCCCTTTCCTGAGCTCCATTTCCAAATGCCTACTGAATAGCTAACGCTGATGAAGATGTGATGTATGAACGCAGGAACTTTTCTAAGCACTTTATAAATATTATCTCACTGAATTCTCAAAACATAATGGAGAATGTAGAGGCCTCCTTGGATGCTGATAATATTGTTTTTTTGATATGGGTGTAGGCTGGTTAGACAGGTGTGACCAGTTTCTGACATTTCATCAAGCTATGCTCTTACTATATTTAGTTTTTTTTATATATACTTTAATGGAGAATTTTTTTTTTCAAATGTAACCCTTGAGGTAATTATTAGTATTATCTCTAGTTTACAGACGAAAAAAACTCAGTTACTGAAAGACTGTCCAATGTCACATGGCAAGTAGCTGATGGAGCCAGGATTCAGCTCAGGTAGCCTTACTTCAGAACCCACCCACTACCAACCATACTGAGCAAGTAATTCATCCTTGTCTTGGCTCAAAACATTTTCTTTGCCTAAAATGACCTTCCCTTGATTTTCAGAATTAAAGACTATGAAGCCTATCGCAAATTTCACAGAATTCTCCAATTCCCATTTTAGTATTTCTCTAAAGCTCAGATATGATTGTTACCATAGCACAGTTACCTGTAGGTATATATGCCTCTACTCTCATGCCCCAGAAGTGTAAACACTCTGAGTGAGGACCATGCATTTTGTAAGTTACTCCCTATAAACATAAAAACACTAAGAAATGTCATACTCAGAACAACCCCTCCATTCTGGTAAGAGTGATGCCAAGAACAATGCACGGACAAGCACTGTAGGTACACCCCTCACTTTTAATCTAATAGCAATTTTAACATATTCTGTCAGCTACTACATTTATAAGCCTAAGGACTATCTTTTCTTTCCTTTTTTTTTTAGGGTCATATCTGTAGCATATGGAAGTTACCAGGCTGTGGTCGGATCAGAGCTGCAGCTGCCAGCCTAAGCCACAGCCACAGCAACTCCATATCTGAGATCCATCTGTGATCTACACTGCAGCTTGCAGCAACGCCAGATCTTCAACCCAGTGAGCAGGGCCCGGGACAGAACCTGCATCCTCATGGATACTGATGGGGTCTTAAACCCACTGAGCCAACCCACTGAGCCACAATGGGAACTCCTGTTTTCTGATTATCCTGATAGCAGATTTCTGAATAATCATTTGGTTGCTTTGCTTTTGGATAAATACCTCTATTTAAAGACCCACATTATATTCATTCTAATCCAACTGCCCACGAGCACATATGTTTCCGAGATCTCAGCACACGTAAGTTTTGAGGCCAGGGATGGAACCTGCACCACAGCAGTGACCCAAGACACATCAGTGACAACAATGGAGCCACCAGGGAACTCCTTGAGATATCAATTTTAAGCCGAAGATCTATTTGTCCCTCTACCAATACAATTCCCTGTTTAATAACATTTTGGTATCTGCTAATACAAGAACTTCCTTATGATTTCCTACAAGATTGTCATGACTACTTTTGTACACTCTCTTCACTATCCACACGAACTCCTTTATCAAGTTACCCCATAAGCCTGCTGAGATTTATTGTAATTACATTAAATACACAGACTAAAGAGAAAATTGATAACTTTATAGTATTGATTTTTTTCACTCTATGAACAGAGCCCATCTTCATTCATGTCTTCTTCTATATCCTTTATAGCCTATTGTATTTTTTTCCTTAAAGTGTTTTGCATGTCTCATTAGTTCTATTTCTACTTAATAAGTTTTGTGGCTATATACAAAGGACTTATTTGAAATTCAATAATCAAATTCAACATTGCAGAAAACAGGAGTGTTACCAGTATTTCCCTGATCTTAGATCAAGAACATCTGCTGAACTCTTATTATTGCCCATATTTGTCTGTTGATTATAATCATGTTGCCAACAAATAATAAAAATTTTCCTGGAGTTCCCTTGTGGCTCAGTGGGTTAATGACCAGTGTTGTCATGACTGTGGCATAGGCTGCAGCTGAGATTTGACCCCTGGCCTGGGAGTTTCCATATGCCACAGGTGCAGCTGTAAAAAGAAAAAAAAAATTTCCCTTCTTCCCTATTAAACTGACATTGAAACCAAGGCCTCCAAATAATATTCAAGGATCTACTTTTAAAACATTTTGAGATTATAAAGCTCTATATATTAAGTATATGATAGACATCAACTAAGGGTATTTTTTTAAATCCTTAGAATATTATTATTCAAATCGCTATAGAAAACTAGAATTGGTAAAACGCCTATTGAAAATTAGGCAGTAGGCTAGGAAGCTGCAAGTTAGGTGAGGAAACTGAGTTGTAGAAAGATTAAGTGACTCAGCCAAGTGTCTCAAGGAATACAGCTGAGAGTCAAATTCGAAGTCTGACTAGCTCACGCCCTTTTCATCACAGTGTTTTGTGAGGCAGGGTACAATAGCACAGTTAAGCATATGCCTTAAGCATTCTATACAGGGCTATTTTGGCTCACTGTACTCAAGGCTATTAATAACACAGGATATATAATCACTGTAACAGCAATAATACTTTTGGAGAGAAAATTTTCATTATTTCAAATTCATTCATGTAATATGAATCCTAGGACCTCTGATTCAACAATGGAAGATCTGATATAACTAGCAGTTGCAGTAAAAAAAATTTTTTTTGTAGAGCTAGTAAATTTCCATCACTAAGATTGGTTTCAAAAACCTGTTCATCAGGTTTTTTTCACCATCTCAATTAGTGATTACTTTTTTCTCCCTTACTAATGTTACTTTCATTCTTCCCTTCAAGATACAATATTCTTAACTCTACATTGAAATTTTTAAAAAAGAAGAAAAAAAGGAAAATTCACTACTTAATCAGCCTACCCAATTTATCTCAGTGATGTGAAGAGACACTTCTCCTTTAGGACAGATATCCTAAAGACAGCTCAAGAATCATTCATTAGATGAGATGCCCTCTTTTGACTAGCAGATGCTTAATTTAAGCTAATGTCCAGTCAACAGCCCAAATTCACTTAAATATTATATAACATTTGCTGCAACTCTAAGAGTATGGTGGTAATTATTTTGCCCCTTTATATAATCGTTTACTCCAAATCCTTGAGCTCAGTAAGTTCTAGATATTAAAAGGGTAAAAAAAAAGTTGCCAAATGATTATTTTAAATAGCTAACTTTATTGAAGGTTGAAAAACATTCAGATATCAATGATACACTAAGATTTATAGATAAAGAAAATGAGTTTAAGCACAAGCTAAAGATTTAGGTCATGCAAGTAACAGGTAAGTATCTTGGACAGAAAGGTGACAAGAACTGGTATGTCCAAGCTTTGCTAAAGAATAAGAGAAACTGGCTGTTTAAAACTCTCAATGAAATAGTTATATCCTATTAATAGCGGAAAATAATGAGATTACGTCAGCTTATATTACATATACATAGTATATTTATTTATACCACAAATCCTTTTCAAAAACTGGAGAACTTCTGTGTAATGATAGAGAAGAAAAAAACTGATTTGATCCTATGAAAATATTAGAAAGTTTTTTTCCACTGAGAATAACTTTTCTCACATACTTTGCTACCCTAAATCCTTACATCTGTAAAACAGTTTTTTTCCAAGATTGTAAGATTACTGTCTACAAGTTTTTTGGGGTTTTTTTTGTCTTCTTAGGGCCACACCAGGGAATATGGAGGTTCCCAGACTAGGATTAGAATTGGAGCTGTAGCCACTGGCCTATGCCATAGCCACATCCACGCCAGATCTGAACCGCATCTGCAACCCTACACAACAGCTCACCGTAACACCAGATCCTTAAACCACTGAGCAAATCCAGGGATCGAACCTGCGTCCTCATCGATCCTTGTCAGATTTGTTTCCGCTGAGCCATGATGGGAATTCCTGTCTACAAGTTTTAAAGTATATTTTCTCAAGCAAAACAAGGTACTCCAACTATAGTAGGTACCTATCCAACCAAGTTCCCTTTTGGCCATGAAGCTATTCCTATTTTTTTCATCATGCTTGTGCATGTCCTGTGCACCCCAAATTAACATGCTACTAGAAACATATAAACAAAATAATATTTGAAAATCTCCCTTTTTTGCAGGGGGGCGGGAGGCTGTGGCATATGGAAGTTCCCATGCCAAGGGTCAAATCTGAGCTACAGCTGCCGCCCTGCACCACAGCTTAAGACAACACCAGATCCGTAACCCGCTGAATGAGGCCAGGAATCGAACCTGCGTCCTCATGGATACTAGTCGGGCTCGTTTCCGCTGCACCACAATAGGAACTCCACTATCTGGGTTCCCGCTGAGCCACAATGGGAACTCCCGAAACTCTCTTAATTTCTTGATTTCCAAGGTGGGAAAAACACATGAAAGGTAAGAAAATGAAAAGATTACATTTGCAAGAGTGGCAAATGGCACAATATGTTTATTTACTAGCCTTAGAAAAATACAGAGAGCAGGAAGAAAAACATTCAATAGTTGATGGAACTTGTAGCACAAGGACTGAGTAAATGCTTACCAAAAAATATTTAATATGCATCATACAAAGGAAAAGCTTGGTTTATCTAAAAGTTATTAGCAGCAGAACTTATAAATCTTTATAACACCTCTTAAAGAACTTTGATATTTAGTATGCCATTATAAATCTCAAATATTAACAACCAAAAGGAAGTCTAAATTTAAAATAAATTTAACCAAATACCTTACACAGCCCTAACCCAGAAAATTAAGATCCAGAATTAAATCTAGACTTAGTATATAGTTACTTTCAGTTATCTGTTCTCAATGACAGGTGAAGTAACTATTCACATAATCCACAAATACATATTTTTGATTTCCTTGAATTTACATCCTTCGAACTGAGGGAAAAAAATATTTTTTTCAAAGTAAGCCTTGGTCTTCCATGTCTAAAATCACATTTTAATGATTTCCAGACAGGAAGTAAGATCAGAATCATCACTGCACTTTTTACACATGCTTTTATTATTAATGCTACTTATTCATCTTCCTTGAGCCAAAGTATTAGCATTATTGGACCAGCTTTCCATTAAAGCAAACAATTTCCATATACTACCTTATATACAAGGACAGAACATCTTAACAGTTAGTTTTGCCAATATCTGAATAAATAAGTAATGTCAAAAGACTGGTCTTTTCTCATTAGACATACACATAACAAGCGATTTAATATTTTGGACTGCCATTACAGTTTACTGAAATTCTGAGATCCAAATGGGGAAAAACTAGGCACAGAAATTCTTCAATAGTTTCTTATATGGGGATAAAATACATACATGCAAATATTTTGTCAAAAAATAATCTTTAAATTGGCATTTCCTTCCCCTCATTTCTATGTATAGGTCTGCGTTAGAAAAAATATTTCAGAACTGCCACAAAGAACAATCCTGTTGCATTTCCAGTAAACAGTAACCCAACAAATTTATCACTCTGCCCATAGTAACAGAAAAATACTGTGTAAAACAATTAAAATTTAAGTGGTTAAGTACAGCTTTGTTTGGAACACACAGTACTTAGTAGCAGTAGATTTATGGTACAGATGCTGATTATCTAGCTCTTGTTTCCCAGAAAATGGCTTCCCCCCCCCATGAAAATTATTAGCTCTTTATTAAAGTAGTTGAGAGTGTGTTAGGTGTTTAACTATCACAACTTGTAAGCAAAGGATTTTTTAATGTTTGAAAAGCCCCAAGATTTTGTTCCAATAATTTGTCATCTCAGTCCTTTTTCTGGAAATAAACTTCAAGGTAAAAAATGCCACATGCGTTCAAGGCATTTAACAATTAGTAAAATACCAAGTTCATCAGTAAAATACATATTTTTACATTTTATCATCTCTTAAAAATCAATGGACTCTTAAGCAGAGTTATATTTCAACTGGCAGTGTTTTTTAGGGACACATAAAATAATGATACCCCTACCTTACAATAAATAGCATCTTATAATTCCATGAAATATGGCAACTCCATTCCTCAGAATTACAAGTTTTAATTCCCAAAACAACCCAAATTACAGATGAGGAAAATGAAAGGCCAAATAAATGCCCTCAACATCATAAAATCAGGAGCAAAAAAAGACTGGAACCCAGGTTTCCAGGTTCCCAATGATAGCCATTTCCATTGGATAGCTTGCCACCTGAAGTGAAGGAGTTAAAACTACCTGGGTTCGACCAATAACTAATTTACCTAGTACACACAGATATCTAATATAATCTCCCAATATAAAAAGCTGATCACAGCATGCTTACGGCCTGAATCTAAAGAGACTGTCCCAGACTGACTCAGAAGTAACAATAACAATGCAATCTAGTGTTTTTCTTTCTCTTGTTAAGATATATAGCGAAACAGACACTTCAGAAATTAGAGCTTCCCTTAAGGTAGAGATTTCAGATGATGCACCTCGCTAACTCAGCACCTCCCTTGCACTTTTCTTTCCCCCAGAGGCGAAAGACGCGCCAAGGGGAATTATTGGCCCACCTGGAGCCTAAACGCAATAGCTAGAACAAGGCTTTGGACTCACTTATCAGCACTGGAAACTTCACACATCTTTTCCAGTCTACCAACCACACAATTCACAGGTGGTTGGCATGTTTACCTCTCTCCTTGGAGAGAAAACTGAAGGAACCAAATGAATGAAGGGACACTCGCAGCTGGTTCGCGAGGCTCGGGTGAAGGGCTAGGGGACACCACGGGACGGAGGAGAAAGTACCCGAGAAAACCACACGGTATCTGGGCTCGACGGCCCGTGCACCGGACGAGGACCGGTGCGCGGGAGGCGGCGCGGAGGACGCCGGCGGGCGGTGCGACCTGCACTCGTCCCGAGCCTTCCTCGCCCACCGTCTCCATCCCCAAGCGGGTCGGGGCTCGGAGGTGGGGACCGGCCCGGCGGGGGCGGGGACTGGGGGGCAGCAGCCACAGCTCCCTCCCGCTGCCCGCCGGGCGGGGGAGGCGGCTCGGCTCGGAGGCCGCGGGAGGCCATTTTAGCTGCGGGGCCGCCGAAGGCCCGGGCGGCCCTCCGGGGCCCGCAGCCTGGGCCGTCTCTCCCTCCCGCCCCCACCGAGGCTGCCGCCGCCACGGGCTGGAAGAGACCGCGGGGCTGGCCTGCCGGCGGTCCGGGCCGCGGGGCCGGCGGGCGGGGGCGGGCGCGGGGGCGCCGTGTCGGCGGGATCCGGGCGGAGGGGCGAACAGGGGAAGAGAAGGGAGAGGGCGGGGAGCCGTTACCTATACTGGGCCGCAGCCGCCGCCGCCGCCGCCCCGCTGTGGGTGAATCCAAAGTAGTTGCCGGTCGCCATTTTGGCATCTTCCCCCAGCCGGCTGGGCACTGCGGCGGGCACGGAGAGTCGGGTCCCATGGCGGGAGGAGAGGCGCGGAGGGACAGAGACGCCGAGGGAGGGAAGGGGAGAGAGAGAGGCGCGGTGAGAAGCCGCCCTCGCCGGGCCGCGGCCGCGCCGCCTCCCCCTCCCGCCTCGCACTCCCTCACTCACTCACACGCCCCGGTGGCGGCCGCCGCCTCCTCCCCGGAGCCTGCCCCAACCCCCGCGCCTCCCCGCCGCCCGGAGACGGGGAAGGGGCCGGGCGGGGACCCCGGCGGGGCACATTATACTCACCATAGGTGAAAGAAACTACAGGGCATATGGGAATCATGGGCTCGGGCTGCTGCTGCTGAACTCTGAACTCTCACCCACTGCCTCCCTCCTCTGCCCCGCTCCTCCTCAGCGGAGAACAGTCCGCCGCCTCCCCCGGCACTGCGCAAGCGCCCCCGCGCGCGGCACCCTGGGAGCTGTAGTCCCTGCAGCCTTCGCGGCTCCGCCGGCGCGTGCCGGGCCTCAGCCTAGGCCGGCTTAGTGCTCGTGCGGAAAGGCTGGCCGGGCTGGTTAAGGCGAGCCTCTTTCTGGGCCAGTCCTGGGGAAATCCAGGAGAGTGAGCGGAGAGAGTAACGTCTACTAGTCTTCCCCTCTTACTTTTCACTTCTTTCACTTTTTCGTGCGCGTTAGTTCTCTACCTTTCGGTCATCCCGTGCACTTTTCATCATCAGGATTTGAGCTGGACTAATTTGGATCCTTTCTCATTTCGCATATTCCCGCTCCTTGTCCTTAGCCTTTAAAATGGGGCGAGAGGAGTTCCCGCTGTGGCAAAACGGGATCGTTGGTGTCTCTGCAGTGTCAGTACACAGGTTCGATCCCGGGCTGGCGCCAGAGGGTTAAAGGATCTGGCGTAGTGGCGTAGGTCGCAACTGCAGCTCTTATCCAACCCCTCCTCCGGAAACGCCATGTGTGGCGGTGCGGCCAAATAAATTAATAACTAAATAAATGGGGAGTAGAGAAAGAGTGAAAGAATGGCAAGTGTGCTATTGCATTGGACGCCCCTCCCAAACACATCTCTCCCGTCACTGTTCACCGGCTGGCACCCACTCCTAGCATGGGACGCTGTTCTGTCTGGGTACTGGAGATAGAGAAGTGAGCAAAACAAAGTCCCTATTGACACCAAATTTACCTTCTGGGGGAAGGAGAGGAGATTCAGATAATAACCAAATAAATAATGAGTATGTTGTTGGTGACTGCAGCTTTAATAACAAAGCAGGGTGAAGAAGATAGGGAGCGAGGAAGGTGCTATTTTATGTGGAATGTGGTTAGGACAGCACTTCCTTCAGTCCAGCCCTGAAGGAAGTGAAGGGATGAATCTGGTCGGTAGTTGGGGGGAAGACAGTAATGGAGGCTCCTAAGGCAGGGATGCTCAAGAGCAGCAAGGAAATTGGTCTGGTGGAGTTGAGGACAGGGAGTCCGGATTATGGAAGTTCTTCATGAGAGTGCCAGATCTTTCTGGAGTTCCTGTCGTGGCTCAGCATGTGGCTGAGCTAGTATCTATGAGGACGCGGGTTGTATCCCTAGCCTCACTCGGTTAAGGATCCAGCCTTGTGGTGAGCTGTGGTGTACGTCGCAGATGCAGCTTGGATCCCATGTTGCTATGGCTGTGGCGTGGGCCAGCAGCTGCAGCGCGGACTGGACCCCTAGCCTGGGAACTTCATATGCTGCGTGTGCCTTCCTGAAAAGACAAAAAAGAAAGAGTGCCAAATCTTTCATCGTAGGGACAGAATGATATTCTCTCCCATGCAAGCGTGTGTCTATTCCCTCTGCTTTCTCGCTGTTTTCTCATTACTTTCCATATGCATTTTCAGCCCTTCTCTTTCCTCTTGCAATCCCTTTTCTGATTGACTGTTTCTCCCACCTTACTTCTTTCCTGCCTCCCATCAATGTCTAAGTGCTCCATTTCACCTCTTCCTTGCCTTATCCCATCACCCCAGCACCTCTGCTATTCGCCTGGCTATGTTGGACTTGAGCATTAAAAAGAAATGCAGGAAATTCCCGCCCTCGCTCAGCAGTTAACGAGCCTGACTAGTAACCATGAGGTTGCGGGTTCGATCCCTGGCCTCGCTCAGAGGGTTAAGGATCCTGTGTTGCTGCATAGGCCAGCAGCTTTAGCTCTGATTTGATGCCTAGCCTGGGAAAATTCCATATGCCGCGGGTGTGGCCCTAAAAAAAAAAAAAAGACAAAAGTCAAAAAAAGGGAAATGCAGAATGGAGTTCCCTTGTGGCCAGCAGGTTATGGATCCAGCATTGTCAATGCAGCAGCTTGGGTTGCTGCTGTGGTATGGGCTGTATCTAGTTGGGGAACTTCCACATGTCCCAGGCCACATACCCTGGGCCTGGCAAAAAGAAAAGAAAAAAATCTACAGCTCTCACTAATGAAGTTTAGGGCCTTATCCTACCTTCTTATGACAGAGGAAGTACAATACCTCAATTTTTATTTGTCCCAATCCTGCCCCCCATACCTCCTGCAAATGTATGGTTCTAAAATCCTATTTGGATGTTCCCTATTCATTTAAAAAAAAGAGACAGTATAGAATTTTTGAGAAAAATCCACATCATTGTTTTTGAGAATACTGATGTTTCTCCCAAAAAGTTAATTTTGCTCCAAGTGTGCTGCTAGGAAAAACACCTCCTACACATAGGACCTTAGAACTGCATTTTAAAGGTAATTTGCCTTGAACTTCACAGATCAAGCCTTCAAGGCACTGACTGTAACTACTTTGATAAATTGTCACTGTTAGTTACTAGGTTATTTGAATAAAACTGGA
Source organism: Catagonus wagneri (assembly GCA_004024745.2). NCBI lineage: Eukaryota > Metazoa > Chordata > Mammalia > Artiodactyla > Tayassuidae > Catagonus > Catagonus wagneri. The sequence goes on from PVHT020000009.1 coordinate 7,582,079, forward strand.
GGAAAAAAGACAGGTGTTAATCACCTGTCCAAAGATTCTTTTTAGGCCAATTTTATGCTTGGTTGCTTGGCAGGCATTTAAAGGATGGGAGAGGGTTGCAGGTAAACCTTGATAAGTGGGCAGGTAAGTGGAAAGAGGGAGGCGTTCCTCTTTCCTTTTGCAACTGTTTCTAGAGGTCAGAGTTGGTGTGGCAGCAGTGAAAACTGTTTACAGTGTACCCTCCACAAACAGGGAATTTATAAGAACCACCTCAGGGTTCCCATTGTGACTCAGTGGGTTAAGAACCCAATGAGTATCCATGAGAATGAGGGTTGGATCCCTGAGCTCGCTCAGTGGCTCATTGGGTTAAGCATCTGGCTTTGCCACAAGCTACGGCATACGTAGAGGATGCAGCTCGGATCTGGCATTGCTGTGGCACAGGCCAGCAGCTGCAGCTCTAATTCGACACCTAGCCTAGGACCTTCCATATGCCTTGGGTGCAGGCCCTAAAAAAAAAAAAGGAACAACCTCAAGAAGACTTGAGTCTTTTTCCTGATCCTTTCTGAACCTATATGAAAGGAATAACAATAATCCTTGCAGGACTGTGCTGGGGCTTAAGTGAGGTAACATGTCTTGTAAAACAGCAGTCGCTCACACTTCAGCCAGAGTGATGGGTTCAAAATGCTAATCTGATCGCCTCTCTGCTTTCCCTCTCTCAGGATAAAGCAAAACTTCTATATGGCCTAGAAGCTCTGTGTGGTCTAGCCTACCCACCTTTTCAGCATCTTTGTCCTTATTCTCTTTCCATTCCAGCTGCCTTGGCCTCCTGTTTACCATGTTCCGTCCTACACCAGGGCTTTGCAAGTTCTCTCTGCCTAGAATATTCTCTCTCTACCTGGTTGACCCTCATGCTTCAAGATTGCTACTCAGTCAACTCCTCCTCAGCCTTCCCTGCCTCCCTGGATGGATCAGACCCTTATTATACTTCAACACTTAGCTGCCTTTGTCACAGTTGTGATCTTGAACTTATTGGGTGATTTTTTTTTGACAATTTTTTTTAAAATTTTTCCATTATAGCTGGTTTACATTGTGTGATTTTTTTTTGGATTACTATGTACTTCTGACATCAGACACTAGCTTGATCAAGGCAGGGTGCCAATATTGGGTGCCTGGTGATACTACTTATTTAATGAATGAACCAGGCTATACACAGCTTAATCTTTCTTGGATGATTCAGAAGGCAGTTCAGGAACCTGTAGTCCCTCAGGATCATCATGAAGAAACTTAAATAGCATCTGAGGGCAAAGGAGGAAATGTCAATTGGCAGACCCAGACAAAGTGGAACTAGCCTGAGAAGGCCTAACCCTGAACTCACCTGAAATATATCTAGATGCCTTTCCTCACACCTTTGAGTCGAGAACTGCTATCCTGAAAGGCCTTAAAATACAAACATGCCACACACATGCACATGCACACATGCACGTGTGCACACACACATACAAACATGTCAGCCAGAAAGGATGACAGTTAAGCTACTCTGTATCAAGAGGAATGAGGAATGTTGTAACAGTGAAGACTCTGAAGTTGGACCTCACTGGCTTCAAAGCTCAACTCTGTCACACATTGCTGCAACTCACATCAGCCACAACCTCTCTGTGCCTCATTTTTCTCCTCTGTTGATTGAGATGATGAAAGTAGCATCTGCAGCACGGGTTTTGGGGGTGGCCTACCAGTGTCCTAGATGTAAAGCCCCTAGCTCAGTGCCTGGCTCATTGCAAGCACTTTGTGCGTGCTGACTGTTTTTCCAACCACCCCCATTCTTATCATAATCAGAAATGGGCCAAAGGATGAGAACGTTTTTTGGAGGGGAAGGGGGAGACCAAGCCCACAGGGCATAAAACGGGAGGCACCTAGATAGGGAGGTGTGTGAAGAGAGGGGAGGGACAAGCAGCTGCTACTTCTTCCTTTGTCCTGGAGCCCAGGGAGAGAGCAAGAAGACCAGGAAGCTCATGTGGAACTTGTGATCTTCTCCCAGGATAGATAATTCCAGTCATTGCATTTGGGACTAATAAATAAAGGAAATGAAACCACGAGGCTCAGACTCCAGGCATTCTGGGAGCTTACCAGCACAGGGAGGTGGTGGGGGGAGGGGAGAGCATGTGGTGGAAAACAGGGTTAGGGAGCTGAACCAGATGTCTGATTGGTTCCTAAGGGCTGCTCATGTGGCACATGGAGGTTCCCAGGCTAGGGGTCAAATCAGAGCTGTGGCCGCTGTCCTATGCCACAGCCACAGCATTGCCAGATCCAAGCTGCGTCTGTGACCTACACTGCAGCTCATGGACCCTTAACCCACTGAGCGAGGCAAAGGCTTGAACCCGAGTCCTTATGGATTCTAATCAGTTTTATTACAACTGAGCCACGGTGGGAACTCCAGTACTTCATTCCTTTTTATGACAATAATATTCCATTGTTTGGATATACCACATCTTGTTTATTATTAATAAATTGATAAGCTTTGGGTTGTTTTCACTATTTGGCTATTAAGAATAATGTTATTGTGAACGTTTGCACCTATGCGTCAACTTCCCCTACCCTGGGAACTTCCATATGCAGAAAAAAAAAAAAAAGTTCTCAAATTCTCTCCCTCTCCAGAGCCACTGCCTAGGGTATCTCTTGTTCAAGTCCATTTCAACAGCCTACTAACTGGTCTCTCTTCCTAAGGATCAAACCCTCTCAAACACATCTTCCACATAATTATCAAAGGATATAGAATTTTTTAAAAATAGTATAGTAAGAAGAACAGCGATGTACATTACAATCTTTTATTCTTTATAAAAACCTTTGAGGTGGGAACTATTATGCTCATGCCATTGAGAGATGATGAAACTGAGTTCACAAAGTTAATAAATGACAGAGGCAGGATTTACATCTCAGCCGACGTGGCTCCAGAATGCCTAACCTCTATGACATACCACTTTTCTAAAACATCTCTGGCCGACATGTCACCACCCAGCTGAAAATCTTGCAAAGATTCCTTCTTGCCTAGAGTAAGAACATGTCCTATTAGTGTACATGCTATTTCCATTTATATTATCAGCTCTTTACTGATTTCATCCCAGAGCATGCCACGCTTTGCATTTCCAAACACACATCAGACTTGTTATTTCTTTCTTCTTCTTCTTCTTCTTCCTCTTCCTCTTCCTCCTTCTCCCCCTCCCCTCC
>PVHT020000009.1:7586279-7615223 GCA_004024745.2 Catagonus wagneri
TTTTAGGGCCCCACCAGTGGCATATGGAAGTTGCCATGCTAGGGGTCGAATCGGAGCTGTAGCTGCCAGCCTACGTCACAGCCACAGCAACGCAGGATTTCAGCTGCATCTGCAACCTACATCACAGCTCACAGTAATGCTGGATCCTTAACCCACTGAGCAAGGCCAGGGATTGAACCTGCATCCTCATGGATACTAGTTGGGTTCATTAACTGCTGAGCCACAATGGGAACTCCAGACTTGTTATTTCTTGCTCAATATCTTTCTTTCCCCAAGGAAAGAATGTAAGTTCTGGAGTTCCTGCTGTAGCACAGTGGGTTAAGAATCCAACTATAGTGGCTTGGGTCGCTGCTGAGGCACAGGTTTGATCTCTGGCCTGGCACAGTGGGCTAAAGGATCTGGCATTACTGCAGCTGTGGTGTAGGCCGCAGCTGCAGCTGGGATTCGATCCTGACTTGGAAACTTCCATATGCTGTGGGTACAACCATTAAAAAAAAAAAAAAATGTAAGTTTCATAGGGGTCAGGAGCTATGCCTGTTTTATCTGCCATTAAATTCCCAATACCTAGGACCATGGCAGGAGCATATTTTGTACTAGATAACTGTTTGTGAGATAGATGAGCTTAGCCCTGTGTCCTTCATTTCCTGAGAGCAGTGTTTTTATGGTATATGCATATACCTTTGATAACTTCTTCCAATGGCCAACCAACACAGTACCAAGCACATAAGCAAATGCCAACCTACCTTAGTCCTCCTAGCTCCGTTGACACTCTAGCCCATGTAATCTGCTGCCAAGTCAGCACCCAGCACCAGGGTTTTAAGGGTTTCTTTGTGTCAGTAACATATTCTTTGGGATCTGAAGAAACTGCAGAGCTCAAGACAGTCACAAGGAATAGCTATTCAGGAGATTAGAGAAGAGTCCAAGCAATGCTGTGACCTGACTTAGCGCTTGGTGTGATCTTTAATGAAAGATACTAAGGGCATATTGGTTTAGAGCCCACATTCTTCGAGCAACATTGCCCAACAGAACTTTTCTCAAAGGTAGAAATATTCTATCTTTCCAGTATGGAAACCACTAGCCACACGTGTACTGAGCACTTGAGATGTGGCTAGTGTGACAGAAACTAAACTTTTAATTTTATTTAATTTAAATCTAAGTACCCATATATGGCTAGTGACTCCCGTATTAGATAGTACAGTATTAGAGTCAGATGATCTAGGTTCAAATCCTGGCTCTATTATTTACTATCAGACCTTGTCCAATTTACTTAGACTCCTTATGCTCTGGTCTCATCTATGAAAAAAGGAAAAATAATAGCAGCACTAACCTGATAAATTTGATATGAGGATTAAATGACTAAACATGCACTTTGTGCATGGGTTCATCAAGCAAGCACTAGGGTGGCTGGGGAAAGAGGTTGACCGATATCCAATGGGTCAGTTTGTCCTGGTTACCTTATGGCTCTGTGGTTAATGAACCCGATTAGGATCCATGAGGATGTGGGTTTGATCCCTGGCCTTACTCAGTGGGTTAAGGATCTGATGCTGCCATGAGCTGTGGTGTAGGTCGCAGACACGGCTCGGATCCCACATTGCTGTGGCTGTGGTGTAGGCCAGCGACTAAAACTCCGATTCGACCCCAGGCCTGGCAACCTCCATATGTAGCCCTAAAAACAATAATAATGATAAGGTACTATGAAATGCACGCTCCACTCTAAACAAAGGGAAACAGGTCTAGAGAGGTAAGTGACTTTTCTAAGATCACACAGCTCCTTAGTAGCCATATCCAGACACATCTTCTGACATTCAGCCCAAAGCCAGTTTCATTTCGTCATAGAAATTTATTACTGATTAGAATGAATAATAAACCCTCAGCTTTGTGAAATAGATGCTTTAAGTGCCCTTATTCTGCTCTATGTCTAGAATACCAAGAAAAATAGAGGCTGGATCTTTAGGCTCTACACCCCTTATGCCCACCACCCCCTTGCCTTAGGCAAAATCAAGTAAAATTACACTAAATCCAGTGTTTCTCCTCAACTTTCTGAAGATAAGAATCACCTAAGGATTCTTCCAATAACACAAACTCTTGGATCCAATTGCTATCCCACTAAATCGAAATCCCAGGATTTATGACGGGAAACCATGCGTTGATCAATTTTCCTCAGGTTATTTTATTTTATTTTATTTTTTTGCTTTTTAGGGCCGTAGCCGCGGTATATGGAGGTTCCCCAGCTAGAGGTCAAATCAGAGTTGTTGCTGCTGGCCTACGCCAGAGTCACAGCAACACCAGATCCGAGCCAACCTCAAGTGATTCTTATCAGCAAGGAAGTTTGCGGAACTCTGTGCCAAGCCCTACTATTCTAGGGATGAAGATGATAAAGCCCAGAGAAGTTACAAAACTTACTGTGTCCATTCTTGCATAAACACAGGATGCCTTTCTTTGACGAAGGGGTCCTGAGGAACAATAATCTAAGAGGCAAAAGAGACTTTATTTTTCCATTATATGGCCTTTTGTGGTGGTTGGGAAAAAAGTTTTCCCTTTATACTGAATTAATTTTTCAATTAAAACCTAGTTCTAGGAGTTCCTGTTGTGGCCCAGTGGAAATGAATCCAACTAGTAACCATGAGGATGCGGGTTCGATCCCTGGCCTTGTTCAGTGGGTTAAGGATCTGGCATTGCCGTAAGCTGTGGTGTAGGTTGAAGACGCAGCTCTGATTCAACCCCTAGCCTGGGAATTTCCATATGCCATGGATGCAGCCCTAAAAAAGCAAAAAAAAAAAAAAAAAAAATCCAACCTTGTTCTAAGTACATCTGATTGGCACACATCTTGAAAGCCCAGCCATTTGTACCCTGGCCTCCCCCACTCCCACCTACCTTGAGTCTGCTCTCTAGCTGACTGACAGCCTCCTCATCTCCCTTGCCGCCGCCTACGCCACACTCCACATGTGCAGCCAGCTCTGTATCACTCCGGGAGCTCAGCTAGGCTGGCGGCCCGGAGCTTTTGAACAAGCTCTTCTCTGCCTGAAGGGCCTTGGCATTGAGTCATCCTCCACTTCCTCCAACTGAGACGCAGTGGGAGCTCCAGAGCCCCAGAGAAGCTGGGCTGGGCTGTGACTCAACCAAGGTCTTGCTCAGAGCCCTTCCAGCTATGCCCCTAATCAACACTCAACCTTGAAGACATTTAGAGAGGACTCTAGGCTGACGGCATCGCCCTCCCACCTTGCTAGTTTCTCAAAGCCTGAAGGGCAAGTCTGCCTACGGTGGAGTTAGAGAGTGTGGAACCAGTGGAAGTCTCATAACTGCAGAAGGTGTGCTGATTGTTTCAACCACTTTGGAAAACTGGCAGAATCTATTAAAACTCAACAAGTGCATACTTACAATCCATCATTAGTACTAAGTATACTTACAGTAATGTATATACATATATATATATATACACATACATATTTAATAAAAATATGTACAAGAATATTCATAGGAGCAATGATTCATGTAGTCCAAATTGGAAACTACTTGAGTATTCATCAATAGTCAAATATGGAAAATAAGTGCTATTACATTCATACTAAAGAATGGTATCAGAGTTCCCATCGTGGTGCAGCAGAAAAGAATCCCACTAGGAACCATGAGGTTGCATGTTCGATCCCTGGCCTCACTCAGCGCGTTAAGGATCCAGCATTGCCATGAGCTGTGGTGTAGATCACAGACATGGCTTAGACCTGGCGTTGCTGTGGCTGTGGTGCAGGCCAGCAGCTGTAGCTCTGGTTGGACCCCTAGCCTGGGAACCACCATATGCCACAGGTGCAGCCCTAAAAAGACAAAAAGACAGAAAAAAAAGGAATGGTATCAGTGGAGTTCCCTTGTGGCTTCAGCATTGTCACTAGAGCAGCTCAGCATTGAGGTTAAGGATTCAGCATTGTCACTAGAGCAGCTCAGGCCATACCTGTGGCAGGGGTTTGATCCCTGGACTGGGAACTTCCACATGCCATGGGTATAGCCAAAAATAAATAAATAAATAAAATAAATAATAGCAGCTTTGAGAATAAATTATTGATATATGCAGCAACACAGATGGTTCTTATAAATATAAGGCTGAGGGCAAAAAAGTCAGACATAAATAAGTACAGAATAATATGGTGTCATTTACTTGAAGTTTTTTCAAGTTTTATTGAGTTATAATTGACATGTGTAAGTTTAAGATGTACAATAATTTGATACAGGAGTTCCCTTCGTGGCTCAGTGGTTAACGAATCCGACTAAGAATCATGAGGTTGCGGGTTCGATCCCTGGCCTTGCTCAGTGGGTTAAGGATCCGGCGTTGCCGTGAGCTGTGGTGAAGGTTGCAGACACGGCTCGGATCCCGCGTTGCTGTGGCTCTGGCGAAGGCCGGCAGCTACAGCTCCTGTTAGACCCGTAGCCTGGGAACCTCCATATGCTGCGGGTGCGGCTCTACATAAAGGCAAAAAGACAAAAAAAATAATAATAATTTGATACAGTTATTGACTATTGCATAAATTGCAAAATGATTACAATGTTAGATAACACATTACCTCACATAATCATAATAATGTTAATCCATTACCTCACATAATTATAACTTTTTTTCTTTTTAGGGCTGCACCTGCGGTATATGAAAGTTCCTTGGCAAGGGGTCAAATCAGAGCTGCAGCTGCCGGACTATGCCACAGTCACAGCAACAGTGGATCTCAGCCTCATTTGTGTCCAGCACTGCAGCTTGCAGCAACGCTGGATCCTTAACCCACTGAGCAAGGCCAGGGATCAAACCAGTGTCCTCAAGGACACCATGTCAGGTTTCCGACCTGCTGAGCCATGACTGCAACTCCTATAATTTTTTCCATTAAGTTTTAATTAAAAAGAATCAACATTATTCTCTGGTGTTATAAGTCAGGACACTGAGTGGAAATAACTGGGAATAGTATGAGGCAGAGTTCTGTGGAACTGTAATATTAGGGTCCATCGGAGGAGATCTGTAACTTATAAAAATTTAATTTATAAGTGTACAAAATGAGTACTAACAAGCTATTTGTAAAAAATTCATTGAGTTGTCCATTCATGATTAGTGCATTTTTCTGTATGCATGTTTACTTCAATGTCAACTTTACTTGGAGTTCCCATTGTAGCTCGGCGGTTAAGAAACCAACTAGCATCCATGAGGATGTTAGTTCGATCCCTGGCCTCGCTCAGTGAGTTAAGGATCTGCCGCAGCGGTGAGCTGTGGTGTAAGTTGCAGATGTGGCTCGGATCTGGAGTTGCTGTGGCTGTGGCGTAGGCCGGCGGCTACCGCTCGGATTCGACCTCTAGCTTGGGAACTTCCATATGCTGCAGGTGTGGCACTAAAAAGAGAAAAAAAAAGTCCCCACAGAGCAGTGGTTCTCCATTTATCAAACCCAAATACCGCCCCCTCCTTTTATAACAAATGTTTTATAACATCCTCTCTGTTGAAGTAAAAGTTATAGAAAACTGTACATACTTCAAGTATAATTAATTTTTTTAAAAATAAAATTTTAATTTTATAATTAAAAAATCCATGTAGTGCCTTAGAAGTATAAAGGAGAAGGAAAACTTTACAATAAAATAATGTGTATTTCAGCTTATTGCTGTTTGGTCAGGACCACTCTGGGAGACACTGAGTACAACAGGTGCTTGCACCTAGTGTGAAAATCTCCAAGAAAGCAACACTTACAAGTGCAGATGGCATCCAGGTAATGTACCAGCTAATTACTAGGGCACTGGTGATGGCTTTTTCTGAAACAGTAAACAATCTGTGCTAACATTTTAAACAGAACACAGTGCAACCATCCTTTCATTTCCATAATAATGACATTCCTTTCAAATCTAGAGCATGTTAAAACTATGCAAAAATATGTTGCTTTTATATATCGAAGATTATTTAGATTCTAGGCTTAGGTCACTATAAACATACTTTACAGGTACATGAATGTCCATTTTTTTTTTTTTTTTTGGCCACACAGTTTATGGAAGTTCCTGGGCCAGGGATCAAATCTGAGCTGCAGTTGCCACGTACACCACAGCTGCAGACCATGCCAGATATTTAACCCACTGTGCCACAGCAGAAACTCCCTCTAGCTTGATATGAAGGCAATCCATTGTCCCACAGGATTGTCCTGTGCATTGCAGCATGTCTAATATCCACGGCCCCTGACTATTAAATGCCAGGGATGTCATTCATTGCAACAATCACAGACCTCCAGTATTTCCCCAGGGGCAGTCTTGCTTTGGTGGAGAAACATCTGTGTAGAGAATGACTTCTATGCTATAAGCCATTAGTGTTCTCATTCATGAAACCCTTGAAGATCTGCCTACATCAAAGTAATCTCTTATTTGCTGTTCCTGAGGCTATGGAAGTTCCAGGGCCAGCAGGGGTTGAACCCGTGCCACAGCAGCAACCTGAGCCACAGCAGTGACAACACTGAATCCTTAACCCACTGCAGCACAAGAGAATTACTGCATCAAAGTGATTTGATGGGCAGAACAATTTGAACAAACTCTGTCAGGTCTTCAAAACTTTTCCACTCGTGGTACTGCTGATCTGTCCCAAATTAGAGTCCCTGGAGTCCTACCTTAACGAAGATTTGAGTGTTCTGTAGTTGATGCTTGAGGTTAAGGTCCATTAAGGAGATGAGCTGTGTTCTTAAACAAACAAGTGGAAATTATGCTTGTAATTTCAAACTATATCTCTACCTCTGCCCTAAGAGTTTCACTCCCTTTATAAACAAGACTCACCAGACGTTCCAGAGCAGAGGGTTCCCTTGACTTGTCAGCCTGTACAGTCAAAAGTTGCACGAATCCATGCTGGACATTCTCATCCATGAAGTAGTGAAGACCTTATATTTCATCTTCTGTAATGGAACACAGCAGACATTTGGGTGATAATTACATGCCAGGCTATATACTATCTTTGTGCTAAGCACTTCACAAGTATCATCTCAATACATTCTCACAACCCAATAAGGTAGTCACTATTATTATTCCTAGGTTTTTGTTTTTGTTTTGTTTTTTAGCCATGCTTGCAGTATGCAGAAGTTTCCAGTCCAGGGACTGAACCTGTGCCACAACAGCAACCTGAGCCACTGCAGTGAAAACACTGGATTCTTAACCTGTTGAACCACACAAGAACTCCTATTATTCCTAGGTTTTGATGGGGAAGGAAACTGAGGCACAGAGAGGTTAAGCAACATTCTTATGGTCATACAGTTAATCAGCTTAAAAGAAGGGATCTGAACCCATGAATCTGATTCCAAAGCTGGAGCATTTAACTTTTGATATTCTGCCTCCAAGTGGGGAGAAAACATTTTTGCCAAGAAACTGTCCCCTGAGCATAGAGAAATCGTACAGTCTTCCATTGGCTAAATGCCTTTTGGAATTCAACCTGCCTGGGGAGAAGTCCAATGACCTCCTGTATCAGCTTCAAATAACAGAAATCTAACTGGTAACTGTGAACAATAAGGACATTTGTTGCTTACTTAACATGAAGTCCCAGGACTGATTAAATGGCTCAGTGATATCATTAAGTACTCTTGGCCTGACCGTCATCAGGGTATTAGCTTCTTCTCCTCATGTATGTTATCTCCTGGTCACAAGATGGCTGCTGCTGCTCCAACTGTGAGGGAAAGGAAGGGGCAGAGGAAAAAGAATTCTTTATGGCTTTTTATTCTTTTTTTTTTTTTCTGTTTCTGTGGCATGTGGAATTTCCCATGCCATAGCAGCAACCTGAGTCCTGACTTTCTTTTGATTCTCATCAGCCATGCCCACTGTCAAACCCATTATTAGAAAAGGGGGATGGTATTACATGACTGCCTTAGACAAATCATTATTCATTCCCTAGGATTCTGTTGCCAGAGGGTTCCACCCATCACAAAATAAAGATTCTGTTAGGAAAGAAAGGGAATGGCTTCTTTAGTAGTCAGCTAGAGCTGTCATAAGAAAATTCCATAGACTGGATGGTTCAAACAACAGAAGACTGGAGGCTGGAAAGTCCAATATCAAGGTCCAGCAGGGTTCAATTTCTGGTGAAGACATTCTTCCTGTTTGGACATCTTGCTGTGTGCTCAGGTGGCCTTTCCTGAAGCGTGTGCTGGGAGAGAGAGTGGAAGCCAGGAAAAAGAGCAACCAACAATATTTCTGACTCGTACCCAGCCAAAAGCCAGATTGGGACTTGAACCTACAGTTTTTTAAATTAGAACCACTCACCTGGGTGTCAGTGCTTACTGAGGATAAGGTTCTTTGTGTCTCAGCACAGAAGGAATTCAGCAAGAGGCAAAGTGATAGGCAAGAAATAGATTTATGAAGACAGGACAATTGTGAGAGATACAAGCAGGCAGGCAAAGAAGCTCTGCCCCAAGGATCAGGTGGGCCACAGGAAAGTTCGGAGGGGGAAGAGACTGACTTCTTCCTTGTGGAGTAGACATCAGGCTTACATCATAGCTCCTCCTTCATATCCAGTAAGAGAATATTTGACCCTATGAGATCAAACCAGGACTGTCATGATGCTTATTCAAATCAGCAGTAGGGTGGTAACATATGCTAAAATGTTGAATCATCTCAGGTTTCCTATAACGAGGATGTCCTACTTTGGAATGTCATATTTCCCTTAAATTCCTATCCTTGATCCTAAGAATCATTATCTTGATGAACTTGAATGCAGGCCTCATTTTGTCTTTCACTTAATGATCTGAGGCATATCTTGTGCTTTTATTTATGGTTTTATAGTTAAGCAAGCCTGCTTCATTCCAAGATATTCTGATGGATTTTTTGAGTGAGTATTAACTCACAGCGGTCTCTCAAATTTCCCTAGGTTTCCCTCTTAATCTATGATCCCCTATATACTATCTGTGCAACTATCCCACTCTATCCCTATCTTAAGGGCACTATCCCATCCTGACGGCCCCACCCTCCTGACCTCAACCTAACCCTAATTACCTCCCAAAGGTATCAGCTCCAAATACCATCACATTTGAGGGTTAGGGCTCTGACATATGGATTTTTAGGGGGACACACACATTCAGCGCATGACAGCTTTGTTCCTCTCCAATTCCAGCCTGATTTTCCAGCCTTCCTGTTCGGTATATGGGCTTTCTAAAATCTCTTCTAAAATCCCATAATAATTGTATCAGCCAGAGTTGTTTCAATGACTTGAAAAGATTCCTAATTTTTATACCACAGAGAAGTTGCCAAGTGGGCAATTAACCATATCTGCCATTCCTTCTCTATGGGATGATTTGGTGGTTCCAGCTCGAGTAGCAGACTGAGGATTGTGTTGGTGGCAGGGGACACCAAAGTCATGATTATGATTATGGTGCTCTTGGTAATAGTGAAATCATGTGTCTCTAGCCCCACAGCCCTGCCACCTTCTTCCTCACAGATCTCTACAGCCTGAAAAATTAGTCACAGAGGGTGTCCTTGATCAGCTCAGCCATCATGAGCAGGCTGAGTGTGGGTGGGAACATCTCTTCTGTCAGAATAAGACTTGGTTTATTCTAAAGAGCCCAGAATCTGTGGAGACGTACAGTAACCTATTGGCAATTTGCTGAATGCCCCACGCATGCAATCTTTGTCTTCCTATGGCCATTGTTTCCAGACTTTGCAATTTCTAGGCAAGACCTAGGAATGGGCATTTCTAGTCTCCTGGGTAAATGAAGTAAATATGACAGGTCACTATTTTACCAATAGCAGTCCTTTGATAACCCAAAGATCTTCATTTCTACAACCTCCACCCAGATAACTGGACCTGAGCAGCCCACTTCACTGTAGTGTAAACATTAGGAATCTTTAGGGGAGTTCCCGCCGTGGCGCAGCAGAAATGAATCCGACTAGGAAACATGAGGTTGCGAGTTCGATCCATGGCCTCGCCCAGTGGCTTGAGGATCCGGCATTGCTGTGAGCGGTGGTGTGGGTCTCAGACACAGCTCGATCCTGTGTTGCTATGGCAGTGGTGTAGGCCGGCAGCTACAGCTCCAATTCGACCCCTAGCCTGGGAACACCCATATGCCACAGGTGCGGCCCTAAAAAGCCAGAAAAAAAAAAAAAGGAATCTTTAGGAGTTCCCATTGTGGCTCAGCGGTAATGAACACAACTAGTATCCATGAGGATTTGATCCCTGGCCTTGCTCAGTGGGTTAAGGATCCAGAGTTGCCACGATCTGTGGTGTAGATCACAGAATCAGCTAGGATCTTGTGTTGCTGTGGCTGGCCCTGAAAAGAAAAAGAAAGAAAGAAAAAAGAAAAAAGGAAAAAAATAGGAATCTTCGCAATATGTAGAAACAACTCTGGCTGATACAATTAATAGGACATTAGGGGAGATTTTAGAAAGCTCATATACTGAATAGGAAGGCTGGAAAATTAGGCTTGGAACTGAGGAGGAACAAAATCAGGTCTGAAAGATAAGGAAACAGGAGCTGCCTGAACGGCCTGGGCAGACACCTCTGCTTAAAGAAAGAAAAGCAACCATTTCAATGCAGTTCTCTGTAGAAGGTTCAAATTAGAGGCAGGATCAATTTCAGATGGATTGCAAATTTAATATAAAAGGAAAAATCAATAATGCCTATAGAGGAAAACAGAGGAGAGCCCCTTTGAGCTAGAGTGTCAAACACAAGTCAGGTTTGCCAAAGGGAAGACTCCTGGTCTAGACCAGGAAAGGGAAATGGAGGCAGAGCCCAGAGGCTTGGAGGGTGGGATGCGCCTGTGACTTAAAGGCTTGAGAAGCTCAAGCAGAGCAGATAACAGGCAGGCCCACGGCAGCTATGGAAGGGTTCCAGATCCCTCCTATGTGGCTCAGGTTTTCCCACTGCACCTCCCTTCTTGGACAGGGCCAGCTCAGCCTGCTGGAAAAGGGCCTCAGAGCCCACGGCTGAGCAGAAACAGGTCCTGGTTTCCGCATCTCCTCTCCCTGGGAAGGTGCTTAACTAGGTGGGGCAAGGAGTAAGGAGCCAGCTTGGGGTTTAGCAGTAAAGAAATCCAGTGCTCCTGGCGGAGCTGTCAGAGAGTTCTGTACACAGCGCTGAGACCCCGAGGCTGAAATTCAGGGTCACTGGTGACCTCAGCAGGGGAAGGAGCGGTGGGAGCAGTGGAAGCAGAGACCTCGTGTGTGGGTTTTTTCATTCGTTTGTTTGTTTGTCTGCTTTGCTTTTTAGGGCCGCACTCACGGAATATGAAGTTCCTGGGCAAGGGGGTGAATCGTAGCTGTAGCTGCCAGCCTACGCCACAGCCACAGCAACTCGGGATCCAAGCCAAGTCTGCAATGTACACCCCAGCTCACGGCAACGCCAGATCCTTAACCCACTGACTGAGGCCATGGATTGAACCCGAGTCCTCATGGATACTAGTTGGAATCGTTTCCGCTGAGCCACTATGGGAACTCCTGAGGCCTCATACCTTTTTTTTTTTTTTTAAAGCAGCTACTACTATTGTGCCAGGACTGTTCTAAGCACTTCACATGTGCTATCTTATTTAATCCTCCTAATATTTATTTATTTATTTATTTATTTATTTATTTATTGCCTTTTGTCATTTTAGGACCGCGCCCGCGGCATGTGGAGGTTCCCAGATTAGGGGTCTAATCGGAGCTGTAGCCACTGGCCTATGCCCGCAGCCACAGCAACGCAGGATCCGAGCCGCGTCTGCGACCTACACCACAGCTCACGGCAATGCCGGATCGTAAACCCACTGAGCAAGGCCAGGGATCGAACCCGCAACCTCATGGTTCCTAGTTGGATTCGTTAACCACTGCGCCACGACGGGAACTCCTTCTAATAATAATTTAAATTGCTACCACTCTATTTTACAGATGAGGAAACAGGCTCAGAAAGTTTAAGGCACTTGCCCCCAGATCACACAGCTATTTAAAGAGGCAGAGCTGGGAGTTCCTGGGTGGTTCCACGGTTTGCCACTGTGGTGGCTTGGGTTTGATCCCTGGACCGGGAACTTCCATATGCTGTGGGCCTTCGGCCAAAAAAAAAAAAAAAAAAAGCAATGTTAGGAGTTCTCTTGTGGTACAGCAGTATAAGGACCTGGCATTGTCACTGCAGCAGCTCAGGTCATTGCATGGATTCAATACCTGGCCCAGGAACTTCCATATGTTGTGAGTGCAGCCAAAAAATAAATAAGAGACAGAGTTGGTTAATTGTTGGCAATATAGCTCCAGAGATACATACTGTACCTCACATTGCCTCTTACCTAAGTCAGGCAGATATGCCTGGGCTGAAGCTGACTGAGGAAGGACTGGCAGCCGGAATACAGGGAGGGAGTTCCCACTGTGGCTCAGTGGGTTACAAACCTGACTTGTGGGAGTTCCCGTCATGGCACAGCGGTTAACAAATCCGACTAGTAACCATGAGGTTGCGGGTTCAATCCCTGAAGTTGCTAAGTGGGTTAACGATCTGGCATTGACGTTAGCTGTGGTGTAGGTCACAGACGCGGCTCAGATCTGGTGTTGCTGTGGCTGTGGTGTAGGCCTGCAGCTGTAGCTCCGATTAGACCCCTAATCTGGGAACCTCCATATGCCGCGAGTGCGGCCCTAAAAAGCAAAAGAAAAAAAACAACAAACAACAACAACAAAAAACAAACATGACTTGTATCCATGAAGATGTGGATTTGATCCCTGGTCTCACTCAGTGGGTTAAGGATATGGCATTGTTGTGAGCTATGGTGTAAGCCTGCAGCTCCAATTTGACCCCTAGCCTGGGAACTTCCATGTGCCACAGGTGTGGCCATAGAAAGCCAAAAAAAAAGAAAAAAAAGAGAGAGAGAGAATATAAATCAAGAAGACACATACATTCAGGTGCATTTCAAGGATGAGAACCTGAGTCAAAATGGACGTGGAGAGCAGGAGGGAGGGGCAAAGTCAAGGTGTGACTGTGTGGAGGTAGATGCTGCACAGCTTTGCACCTCCTTTTTGGAGGCCTCCCAAACGTGGCTTTTAAAGTTACCATGTGGGCAACAGAATACTACTCAGCTATAACAAGAACAAAATAATGCCATTTGCAGCAACATGGATGGAACTAGAGACTCTCATACTAAGTGAAGTCAGTCAGAAAGAGGAAGACAAGTAGAACATGATATCACTTATAACTGGAATCTAATATATGGCACAAATGAACCTTTCCACAGAAAAGAAACACATGGACTTGGAGAACAGACTAATGGCTGCTGAAGGGGAGGGGTGGGAGTGGGATGGACTGGAAGTCTGGGGTTAATAGATGCAAACTATTACATCTGGAGTGGATAAGCAATGGAATCCTGCTGTATAGCAGAGGGAACTATATCTAGTCACTTGTGATGGAACATAATGGAGAAGAATAATGTGAGAAAAAGAAAAGAAAAAAATATATATATGTGAGTGTGTGTGTGTGTGACTGGGTCACTTTGCTGTATAGTAGAAAATTGACAGAATACTGTAAACCAACAATAACGGAAAAGTAAAAAAACATTAAAAACAAACAAACAAAAAATAAAGGTACTGTGTGGGACTTCTGACACCAGGTTGATAATGAGAATCTTGGGTTCTTTCAGAATTCTGCAATGGAACTTGTCCAGCAAATCCTGCTGCTCTGAGCTGTTCTGCCTATGCATCGAATTTCTTCAACACTCGCCTCTTATCTTGTTGAGAGTGGACAATGATTCTTGTTTACCTGTAGGACTGTGTACATAGTCCTTACTCTGTCCTCCCAAACCCTGCATAATTCAACAACCCCAAGTTTGGGCTGCAGTCTGCCCAGTCTCCCCGCTAAGCCCCATGTAGCAGATTCATTCTCCAGACTCTTCCACTTTGCTTTCCTGGCATACCCTTTTGCCTTGCCTTTAATCTTTTTTTTTTTTTTTTGGTCTTTTTAGGGGCACAACTGTGGCATGTGGGAGTTCCCGGGCTAGGGGTCAAATAGGAGTTGCAGCTGCCGGCCTCCACCACAGCCACAGCCACTCAAGAACGAAGACATGTCTGCGATCTGCACCCCAGCTCATGGCAATGCCAGACTGTAACCCACTGAGAGAGACTGGGGATCAAACCTGCGGCCTCATGGTTCCTAGTCAGATTCATTTCTGCTGAGCCACAACAGGAACTCCAGATTAATTGTTAATCTCATTCAAAAACACCATGGTAGGAGTTCCCGTTGTGGCTCAGTGGTTAACGAATCCGACTAGGGACCTTGAGGTTGCGGGTTCGATCCCTGGCCTTGCTCAGTGGGTTAAGGATCCGGCGTTGCCGTGAGCTGTGGTGTAGGTTGCAGACATGGCTCAGATCCCGCGTTGCTGTGGCTGTGGCGAAGGCCGGCAGCTATAGCTCCTGTTAGACCCCTGGCCTGGGAGTCTCCTTGACTTTGTTGAATGGCTGAATTATTGTCACTGTTTTCATTTTTCTCTGTATCTTTTTTACTTCTCTGATTAAACTGGTTCTTCGACTATAGTTTTTGTATGGATAAAAGGGATATGCAAGACACGAGCGGGGGTCTACTCGGGGACAGCCTCACAGGGTCCTGCTAAGTTTACAATTCCTGGGCCAGGAATTGAATCCAAGCTGCAGCTTCAGCAGTGCCAGATCGTTTTAACCCATTGTGCTGGGCCTCAGATGGAATCTGAGCTTCCATAGTGACCCAGGCTGCTGCACTTGGATTTTTTTTTCTTTTTTCAGTCTTTTTAGTGCCACACCCATGGCATATGGAGGTTCCCAGACTAGGGATCAAATCGGAGCTACAGCTGCTGGCCACAGCCACAGCAATGCCAGATCCGAGCAACTTTTGCAACTTACACCACAGCTCACAGCAAACCTGGATCCTTAACACATTGAACAAGGCCAGGGATCGAACTCGCAACCTCATGGTTCCCAGTCTGATTCGTTTCTGCTGCGCCACAACAGGAACTCCTTAAAAGATACTTCATTTTTATATTCATTTTCTAGTATTTCATTGTTAGTGTACAGAAGTGCAACCAATTTCTGGATTTTGTTTTTTCTTTTTAGGGTTGCACCTGTGGCATATGGAAGTTCCCAGGCTATGGACTGAATCAAAGCTGCAGCTACCAGCCTACGCCACAGCTCATGGCAACACCGTACATATCCTTAACTCAATGATCAAGGCCAGAGATCAAATCCGAATCCTCATGGATACTAGTTGGGTTTGTAAGCTCCTGAGCCACAGTGGGAACTCCCTGACTTCTGAATGTTAATGTTTTATCCTGCTACTTTGCTGAATTCATTGATCAATACCGGTAGCTTTTGGTGGAGTCCTTAGGGTTTTCTATGTATAGTATCATGTCATATGCATAGAGTGACAATTTTACATTTCCTTTTCCAATTTGGATACATTCTATTTCTTTTGTTTGACTGCTGTAGCTACAACTTCCAATACTATGTTGAGTAACAGTGGTGAGGGTGGGCATTATTGTCTTGTTCCAGTTTTTACCGGGAAGGCTTTCAGCTTTTCTCCATTGAGTATTATATTGGCTGTGGGTTTGTCATAAATGGCTTTTATTATGTTAAAACATGTTCCCTCTCTACCCATTGTGATAAGAGTTTTTATCATGAATGGATGTTGGATTTTGTCAAATGTTCTTTCTGTACCTATTGATATGATCAAGTGGTTTTTGACTTTTCTTTTTTTAATGTGGTGTTTGACACTGATTGATTTACATATGCTGAACCATCCTTGTGAACTTGGGATGAATCCCACTTGGCTGTGGTGTATGATCTTTTTTAAATGTTTTTGGATTCGGTTGGCTAAAATTTTCTTGGGAATTTTTGCTTCTCTTTCATCAAAGATATTGGTCTATAATTTTCTTTTTTTGGTAGTATCTTTGTCTGGTTTTGGTATTAGAGTGATGGTGGCTTCAGAGAACGTCTCTGGGAGTGTTCCTTCAACTCTTCGGAAAAGTTTAAGTAGGATGGATATAAGTTCTTCTTTGTATGTTTGGTAGAATTCTCTTGTGAAGCTATCTGGTCCTGGACTTTTGTTTGTAGGGAGTGTTTTTATTGCATATTCAATTTCGTTTCTAGTCATCGGTCTGTTCAAATGATCTATTTCTTTTTTTTCTTTTTGGTCTTTTTGCCTTATCTAGGGCCGCACCTGCGGCATATGGAGGTTCCCAGGCTAGGGGTCTAACAGGAGATGTAGCCACTGGCCTTCGCCACAGCCACAGCAACGCGGGATCCGAGCCACATCTGCAAACTACACCACAGCTCACGGCAATGCCGGATCCTTAACCCACTGAGCAAGGCCAGGGATCGAACCCGCAACCTCATGGTTCCTAGTTGGATTCGTTAACCACTGAGCCACGATGGGAACTCCCAAATGATCTATTTCTTCTTGATTCACTTTTGGTGGGGTTTATGTCTCTAGAAAGTTGTCCATTTCTTCTAGGTTGTCAAATTTGTTGGCATGTAATTGTTCATAGTATTCTCTTATGTTTTTTTGTATTTCTGCAGTATCCGTTGAGATTTCTCCCCCCCCCCTTTTTTTTGGTCTTTTCAGGAACACACCTATGGCATATGAGGTTCCCAGGCTAGGGGTAGAATCAGAGCTGTAGCTACCAGCCTATGCCACAGCCATAGCAATGCCAGATCCGAGCCACTTCTGTGAACTACTCCACAGCTCATGGCAACGCCAGATCCCTGACCCACTAAGCGAGGCCAGGGATCAAACACAGATCCTCATGGATACTAGTCAGATTTGTTTCCACTGCACCACGACGGGAACTCCTAGTCTACTTTTGTAGAAGTTAGAAATTCTCCACAAATAAAAAGATTTTTAAAAATTATGGTATGGTCAGCAAAATTTAATTATTTCACAGCAACTGTGAAAGATTTATTTTAAGAACTTAGAGTTTCATTCAAAGGTAGTTGAAAATTTCAAATGCTAAGAAATTTTCATTCCCCTTTTTCCTTCTCCCACAAAACATAATTGACAATCCTGGCCACAGAACGCTTGTGGAACCACATACAATTCAAAGTAAATTGTCAGCTCTCTCCTGGTTTCTGGGTGCAACTCAAGTCTGATTTGGCTTTGTTCCTTCAGGTTCAGAGCTGAAGTCTCAGTTGAAATTCCCCGCTACTGAGCCAGGGCCAGACACCACCAGGTTTATGCAAAAATCTGGAGGAGGGACCAAGATGATTAAGGCATGCTTGCCTTAATCAGGTTCTACCATAACATCCAAAAGGAAAACCATCCACATTTCTCAAGGTGTCTTCCAAATTGTGAGAGTCCAAGCATGTTGGATTCTGTCCTCAGATCCCTTCTCTTACTACAGTTTCTCCATTGAGAATTCATCCTGATTCTTAGCTTCAAACTCATCCAGGTTCATACCTCTAGCTCTGGCCTCTCTGGTGACATTCATAGCCAACTGTCTTCATTTATATGTTCTCATATAAATGATGGGGTATGGGAGTGAATCTTGAGTTATAATGTGTAAAATAGGGCTCAAGATGGTACCTTAAGACCTAAACCCACTTCTCTCTGCCCAGCCCAGGAAGTCATCCTTAATTCTTCTCTTTCCCTCACTCTCCATATCCACATGCTTACTAAGTCCTGCTGACGCTACTTTCAAACTATCCCCCAAATCTGACTAATTCTCATTACCCCCTCTTCTGCCACGCAGTCCTAACCACTGGTCTCTCTCATCTGGTCTACTGCAGTAAACTTCTCGTTTTTTCTTTTTAGGGTGACAGTTCCGGGATATGGAGGTTCCCAGGCTAGGGGTTGAATAGGAACTTCAGCTGCTGGCCTATACCACAGTCCCAGCAATGCCAGATCTGAGCTGTACCTGTGACCTACACCACAGTTTACAGCAATGACACATTCTTAATCCACTGAGTGAGGCCAGGGATTGAACCCAAATCCTTATGGATACTAGTCAGGTTTTTACCCTGCTGAGCCACAACAGAAACTCCCACAGTAAACTTCTAACTGATCTTACTGCTTCCACCTTGTCCTTCGTATCAGTAAACATTGGGATTTAAAGATATTAATCCTTTCAGAAGCCACTGCCCTGCTCAACTCTCTCTAGTGGCTTCATTTTCCACTTATCATAAAATTCAAATTCCTTGGATTTGCCATAGCGGCTCAGGGGAAACAAATCTGACTGGCATGCATGAAAACGAAGGTTCAATCCCTGGCTTTGCTCAGTGGTTTAGGTATCTGGCATTGCTGTGAGCTGTGTTGTAGGTTGCAGATGCAGCTCGGATCCAGCATTGCTGTGGCTGTGGTGTAGGCCAGAGGCTACGGCTCTGATTTGACCCCTAGCCTGGGAACCTACATATACCGCGGGTGCGGCCCTAAATAGGCCCCTCCCAAAAAAAATTCAAATTCCTTACACGGATGACATGCCAGTCTACCCCCGGCCCCTGCCCACCTGCTGTTTCCCTCTCTTCTTGGCTCTAACTGTCCTCTAGCCACTGGCCTTCAAGATGGTCTTGAAAGTTTGCTTCAGGCTCAGGATCTTTATATTTGTTCTTACTATTCTAGATTGTTCTTCCTTAAAACATCTAATGGCTTTTCCCCTCCCTCAATTCAGGTATCTTCTTAAATGTTAGCTTCTCAGAAATGCCTTCTTCCTGCCCTATGTAAAGAACCCTACCTCTTTCCACCATTTACCCTGCTTTCAAAAACTTTATAGCAGTTATCACTACTGAAAATTATGTGTTTTCTCTTTACTGTTTCCTTCCTCTCCCGCTCCCAGGAACGTAAGCTTCATGAGGGCAAGAACTTTGTCTCTTTCACTTTTGTATCTCTAGTGCAGTAGTAGAGTAAGTGTTGGCTAAATGTGTGAATGAGTGAATCTTCCAGAACTAGTCTGATACACACCTATCTTCTCTAGAGAATAGGAAAGTGAAAATACTGTTCTTAACCAGCTACTTATCCTACTTAGCATCCCAGAATGCAGGCATAAGCTATGGAGCTCATGTGAATTTCCACATGGGCTGCCATAGCTGCTTTTCTCACAAGAGCCTGGTGCCTCGTTCCCTGGGGCTGACAGCCTCGGGGCTGGAACCCACATTCAATTAGAGAACCTTCTCTGAGGCGTCCTAAACGGAATGGAACTCACCCCAACAAGAGCCAGTGCATCTCTGAAGAGAATCTCAGATGATCTTTAGGCCCAGCTGTCTTATATTGCCTCCCGGGGAGGAGAGTCCTGTGCTAACATGAAAAAATTAGTCAAACTTAAGATCTGTAGATAACGACTCAGGGTGCTTCTGTTTTATGGCTTTACAGAATTCAGCCCAGGTTGGAAGGAAGTATTTCACTTCACCAGCATCTGAGAGGAGCTGTACCTTGCCTCTGACCCGAGAGACATGGCAGCTATTCCAGGGGATGAGAAGGGGCACCAGGCACAGTGGGGGGACTGGAGACCCAGGCTCAAGAGTCACAGTGCATGTCTGGTGAGGAGTGACTTCTGGAGTGACAGGGGAGCCACACGATCAACACCCAGGGAGTGCCAAGGAAGGGGTCTGGGGCCATCAGGTTTCACTGCAATGATTCTGTTTAAACAAAGCAACAAACTCAGATTTTAGCAGCTTATAGCAACATCAGCACCGCGTTTGTTTCTCACTCTAGGTCTTCAGCTCAGCTGAGGGGGAGTTCTGCTTCGGGCTGTAGGTTCATGACTCTCATGGGGAACAGCAGCTTGTCGTGGAGGATGACAGAGGTTTACGAAGTCAAGCCATAAGTCAAATCATTAAATTTATTTTTAAATCACCTTAAATTCCTACAGTACTGTATGCCAATTATATCTCAACAAAACTGGAAGGAGGAGTTCCCTGGTGGCTCAGCAGGTTAGGGGTCCAGCATTGTCACTAATGTGGAGAGGGTGTGATCCCCGGCTGGGGAATTTCTTCAGGCCACAGATGTAGGGGGGAAAAAAAACTGCGAGAAAAAAAAGGAGAAACCATGCAGGCATGTTTACAACCTCTGCTTAGGTGACATTCATTAATATTCCACTGACAAACAAATCACATAGTCAAGCCCCACATCAATGGGGAATGAAAATGTACCACAATGGGAGACCCAAGGAAGTCACAAGGCAAAGGCTGTGGATGTTTCATTCTACTGCAGGGAAGGAGTGGAGGAGCAGTAACCCAGTCTCCCACAGGGCCCATCAGGGCTGTTTGGAGGCACAAGTGGGTTACCATGGAGACATCTTGAGCAAGAGGAGTGATACCTCAATGGTAAGGGCAGGCGGTGGAAGACTGATTCTGTTATTGTTATTTTGACTCATACTCCTTGATTTTACAGTCTAGGCTAAAATCTCAGCCTCCTTGATTTTTAACCTCAGGCTAAACGTGAGCCTATGGAAGCTCAAATTACAGGACCATGAACTTCTGTCTCCGGCAGGAAGCAGCAAGGCTGGAGAACTGGAACACAAAAGATGTTGCAACTCGTAAGATAAAGGGCTCCACATCTGTGCAGTCCAATGCAGGAACCAGGCCTGGTGTGGGAGAAGAAGCACCTGAGTCTTCTTCACGTTTGCTTAAAATTATAGGTAAGGTCTTCCTTGCTCTGCATTTATGAGCTTGGTTCTGCGGTGGCTTCTTTTCATATCTAAGAATTATAGCAACACTCAGTGTACCTTATGCGTAGGAATCAAGGTTGTGCATCACTGATATTTCCATGTAACGGAAGCCTGCACCTTCAGGTGCCAAAATAGTATTTATTTTTACCACTTTTCAAAAATAGAAATTGTTCTAAAATATATAATTTATTACCTGTCTTGAAAATCACACATAAATCAAGCCTAAACATAATTTTTGTTAAAGACTCAGAATATTTATCTTTGTCTATTATTGTGCAACACAGCACAGTTTTCCCTCTGCTTATCTGTATTCTTCGTTTATATTTTATTTTACTTTTTTGAGCTGCACCCACAGCATATGGAAGTTCCCAGGCTAGGGGTCATATTAGAGCTGCGGCTGCCGGCCTAGGTCACAGCCACAGCAACTCAGGACCCACACAATAGCTCACAGCAATGCCAGATCCTTAACCCACTGAGTGAGGCCAGGGAACGGACCCACGTCCTCATGGATACGGGTC
The DNA here is from genome assembly GCA_004024745.2 of Catagonus wagneri. NCBI lineage: Eukaryota > Metazoa > Chordata > Mammalia > Artiodactyla > Tayassuidae > Catagonus > Catagonus wagneri. The sequence continues at coordinate 7,607,326 of PVHT020000009.1, forward strand.
AGGTTTGTTTCCCCTGTACCACAATGGGAACTCCATTTTTTTTTTTAATTTTTTAGATATTATTTATTTATTTTAGGGCCACACCAAGGCATGTAGAAGTTTCTGGGCTAGTGGTCCAATAGGAACTGCAGTTGCCAACCTATGCCACAGTCACAGGAACACAGGATTCAAGCCTCATCTGCAGCCTACACCACAGCTCACGGCAATGCCGGATCCTTAACCCACTGAGCAAGGCCAGGGATCAAACCCGCAACCTCATGGTTCCTAGTTGGATCTGTTAACCGCTGCGCCACGCTGGGAACTCCGGTATTTTTACTCTTTTTGAAGCAATCATAAATGGGATTGTTTTCTTTTCTTTTCTTTTGGTCATGCCTGCGGCATATGGAAATTCCCCAGTCAAGGATCAAATCTGCACCACGCAGTGACCCAAGCCACTGCAGTGACAACACCAGATCCTTAACCTAATATGCCACAGGAGAACCCCTAGTACTGTTTTCTTAATTTCTCTTTCGGATAGTTTGGTATTAGTGTAAAGAAACACAACAGAGTTTTGTGTATTGATTTGCATCCTGTAACTTTAGCGACTTCAGTTATTCTAACAGTGTTTTTGGTGGAGTCTTTAGGGTTTTTCTATATATAATATCACATCTTCTGCAAATAGTGACAGTTTTACTTATTTTCTGATTTGAATGTCTTATTGTCTTTTGCTTGCCTAATTGTTCTGGCTAGGATTTTCAATATTATGTGGAATAGAAGCGTTTTATTTCTGATCTTAGAGAAAACTTTCCATCTTTCACTATTGAGTATGATGTTGGCTCTGTGGGTTTTGTTTTGTTTTTCTTTTTCTTTTTAGGGCCACACCTTCGGCATATGGAAGTTCCCAGGCTAGGAAACAAATCAGAGCTGCATCTGTGACCTATACCACAGCTTGGAGCAACACCGGATCCTGAACCCACTGAGCAAGACCAAGGATTGAATCTACATCCTCATGGATAATAGTCGGGTTCTTCTTCTTTTTTTTTTTGGCTTTTTGTCATTTTAGGGCTGCACCTGTGGCGTATGGAGATTCCCAGGCTAGGCGTCCAATCAGAGCTGTAGCTGTTGGCCTGCGCCACAGCCACAGCAACGCAGGATCCGAGCCACATCTGCAACCTACACTACAACTCATGGCAACGCCGGATCCTTAACCCACTGAGCAAGGCCAGGGATCGAACCCGCAACCTCATGGTTCCTAGTCGGATTCGTTAACCGCTGCACCCCGATGGGAACTCCAATAGTTGGGTTATTAACCTGATAAGCCACAACGGGAACTCCAGCTCTGTGTTTAATATGTCACCTTTATTATGTTAGATATTGCATTTTTGGAAGGAATATCTTTTTGCTGTATAAACTTTTATTTAAAAAAATTATTTTAGGGAGTTACCTTCATGGCTCAGCAGTTAATGAACCCAGGTAGGATCCATGAGGATGAGGGTTTCATCCCTGGCCTTGCTCAGTGGGTTAAGGATCCAGCAGAGCTGTGAGCTGTGATGTAGCTTGCAGACGTGGCTCAGATCCCGCATTGTTGTGGCTGTGGCATAGTCTGGCAGCCCTGTAGCTCTAATTTGACCCTTAGCCTGGGAACTTCCATATGCCACAGGTGCTTTTTTGGCCCTAAAAAGCTAAATAAATAAATAAATATATTTTTTTATTATACAGCTGATTTACAGTGTTCTGTCAATTTCTGCTGTCAAGAGACCCACGTACATATATATATATATATATATATATATATATATATATATATACATATATTCTTTTTCTCACATTATCCTCCATCATGTTCCATCACAAGTGATTAGACATAATTCCCAGTACTTTGTTGTATACGCTTTAGCGAATTTTACTGGACAATGTTATTGGACATGTTTTTTCAGTGCGAAACAGAATTTGGAGCACATTTTTTCTTAGACAACATCAAGGCCTAGCAGTTAATAACAAATGGACTATCCTAACCCATGCTGGAGTTTTCTAAGGCCAAGATATAAACTGCTCACAAGACAGAGCTACAAAAGAACAGCGGCTGGTACTGAGCGAATGGATTCACAAAGTTAGAAGCCAGGAGTGTTTTGATAAATGCCGCATCTCTTCTCCGGGGGAAGAGGGAGGAAATACGCTCTTGCGGATTTGGGGCCAAAAGGGTTACAAGAACAAAAAGCAAGAAAATGTTCGGGGGAAGCTCCATGTCCCTGGTTTCAGTTAGATATTAGATGATGCTCTCGTCCTCCCTCGCACACCTCGTTCATGCATCTATCCCTATGAGAAGGGAACCAGTTTACCCAATTGGTGAGTTAGGGAGAAGGGGCTGGGCACCTTAGCTCAGTCGTTTCACTGCCATCTTCCAAGATGTCTTTCCTGAGGGCACTCCAGCCTGTGCTCTGCCAGAGGACACACTGTGGGAAGGGACGCCTGTGACCCAGGAAGTCAGTCTACACTCATACAAGTCCTTTTAGATGTGCCCTTAAGCCATGTTTGCCAATCAGATTGTTAACATCCTAAATATTTTGATTTCTGTCAGTTTTTTTGATTTATATCTGTTGCTTTCATTACCTTCTTTCTGCATTGAGACCTGACTTTGGAAAGAAAGGATGATTATTTTAGCTTTCTAAACTTCCAAGACTATGAAATAGTATGTAGCAGTTAAAAAGATCTAAATGGCCCCATAAGTATGCACATAGAAAGATTTATTATTTATGTTACGCCTGTGGCATGTGAAAGTTCCTGGTCCAGGGACTGAACCTGAGCCACAGCGGTGACCCGAGCCACTGCAGCAAAATTCCCTGGTGGTCAAACTCTAGGCTACCAGGGAACTCTCAGATTTTTTTTTGTCTTTTTAGCACCACATCCACAGCAACGCCAGATTGGAGCCACATCTGCGACCTGCACCACAGAAAGATTTATTGATAGAAGAAATCTTATTGTTAATTAAAAAAAATCATGCTGCATGAGTTCCCATCATGGCGCAGTGGAAACGAATCCGACTAGGAACCATGAGGTTGCAGGTCTGATCCCTGGCCTCGCTCAGTGGGTTAAGGATCCAGTGTTGCCGTGAACTGTAGTGTAGGTCACAGATGTGGCTCGGATCTGGTGTTGCTGTGGCTGTGGTATAGGCCGGTGGCTACAGCTCCGATTGGACCCCTAGCCTGGGAACCTCCATATTCCTCGGGTGTGGCCCTAAAAAGAAAAAAAAAATCATGTTGGAAAAGAAGACAGGCACAATATGATTCTTTTTTTTTTTTAAAGCTTTACAGGCTTACAAATCACTATATTTATCTAAGTATACTTATATATATGTAAATGCATATGGAAAGTTCTAGAAGGACATGCTCCAAATTAATAACAATGGCTTCTATGTGTTGCATTTGATTTTTTTAAACAATAGACTGCTTCTGTACAATTTATAGTTAAAAATAAAAAGAATCTTGCATGGGTATAGAGTGTCCAGCTAAAGGCTGGCAGCCCATTTTGAAGGCCCAGAGGCCGTTTTCTATTATTTCCTGGTTAGGAGTTGTCAGATTTTCCCTATTTAGGGCTGTGGAGATGGAGTGGACATGCACACTGAATGAAGCCTAGGGGCAGAAAGCGAACGCAAGCTCTGTCCCTGGAGCAGATTTTGGGATCCATCGTGAGTGGTTAGAAAAGCAAACACAGGAAAGGAGGTGAGAAGGTGGGCAGGCAGGCCTGGATTTGAAGTGTGGTGCTGGTGGAGCCCGAGGGCCCATGCTGACCGTGGCGCTTGATTTTTATCAAGTGCTGTCTGTGACAGGCACTGGTGGGTTGGCCTGGTTCTGTGTTTAGAGGTGAGCCAGGGAAGAACTGCTTGATTTTGGTTTTTGCCTTTCAGGACCGCATCTGCAGCATATGGAGTTTCCCAGGCTATGGGTCCAATCAGAGCTACAGCTGCTGGCCTACACCACAGCCACAGCAACTTGAGGATCTGAGCTGCGTCTGCGACCTACACCTCAGCTCACAGCAAGGCCAGATCCTTAACCCATTGAGCAAGGCCAGGGATCGAACCTGCATCTTCATGAATACTAGTCAGGTTCTTTACTGCTGAGCCACAACAGGAACTCCAGAACTGTTTTTAAGGATTGCTAAATGTCTGCATTTGTGAAGTGGTAAAGCAGCCACATGTTTGAGGTGTGTAGAATAAAGTGAGGATGCCACCAAAGCTATGATATCATTACCTGACAGTTTCGATGCACCTTTGAAGAGGACTCTGCACCTGCTGATCTGTCCCTGAAAAGCTCTGTGTGGATGTTGCATGGTAAAATGCAAGGATATTAAAACTCCTGATTTTCTTCTTCCAAGATAAAATTGTAGTTTACCTTTGAACCACCAGGGGGCACATGCATTTCGGTCAGAGACAGGGCTTGGGGCTGGGCTGGAGCTGGAGCTGGGGTGGTGGTGGAGGTGGAGAGGGATAACTACTTCCAGGTATGTGGAACTGTTAGGCCTCTTCCTGGAGGCCATAGAAATTAACCCTTCAGTTGGCTAAATGGATTGTCTCTTTGAGTACTGGTTTCTGCCCTATGGCTACTGGCTCTAAACCAGGTTTATAAAAGCGCTGCATTGACAAATGTCATTTAACCCTGGATTACCCCAAATTTCATTTGAGAGCTGCTTCTTTCTTAAGTGCTAACTTTTTTTTTTTTGTCTTTTTGCCTTATCTAAGGCCGCACCAGCAGCATATGGAGGTTCCCAGGCTAGGGGTCTAACAGGAGATGTAGCTGCCGGCCTTCACCACAGCCACATCTGCAAACTACACCACAGCTCAGGGCAACGCCGGATCCTTAACCCACTGAGCAAGGCCAGGGATCGAACCTGCAACCTCATGGTTCCTAGTTGGACTCATTAACCACTGAGCCACGATGGGAAATCCTTAAGTGTTAACTTTTAAGTCCTCTGCAAATATGGCAAATATTGAGTGGGAAAGGAGACAACCATTTGTCCTCATTTTTGTCAACAAAGACTAAATCACAAAAAAGACCTCTCCCTTTGTAAACAGAAAGAAAAGAAAAATGGCCCAGAAATTCCTAGAAACAATATTCCATCCTTTGTTTGTCGGTTTTGTTTGTTTTGTTTTAAGGTTGTAAACAGATGGCCGGGCTACATTCAAAAACACACCAAATTAGAGCTTACCAGAAAAGACTTGATTGAAAAAATCTTATTGTTAATTAAAAAAATCGTGCTGGAGTTCCCATTGTGGCTCAGTGGTAACAGACTTGACCAGTATCCCTGAGGACATGGGTTTGATCCCTGGTCTTGCTCATTGGGTTAAGGATCTGATGTTGTCCTGAGCTGCAGTGTAGGTCGCAGACAAGGCTGGAATCTGGCGTTGGTGTGGCTGTGGCTTAGGCCGGCAGGTGCAGCTCCAATTCAACCCCTATACTGGGAACTTCCATAGTTCTGAGGGTGCGGCCCTAAAAAGACAATAAAATAAAATAAAATAAAAGTTTAAAAATCATGCTGCAGGAGTTCCTGTCGTGGCGCAGTGGAATCAAATCCGACTAGGAAGCATGAGGTTGTGGGTTTGATGCCTGGCCTTGGTCAGTGAGTTAAGGATCCGGTGTTGCCATGAGCTGTGGTGTAGGTTGTAGACGTGGTTCGGATCCCGCATTGCTCTGGCTGTGGCATAGGCTGGGGGCTACAGCTCCAATTAGACCCCTAGCCTGGGAACCTCCATATGCCATGGGTGCGGCCCTAGATAAGGCAAAAAAAAAGAATCATGCTGAAAAGAAAATAGGTATAATATGATCTTTAAAAAAAAATCTCTGTATGCTTACTCTATAGGCTTAGAATATTTGTCTATTCTATGTACACTTATGTATGTAAATACATATGAAAGTTCTGGAAGGACATGCTCCGAAATAATAATAATGTCTTCTATATACTGTGGGGATTTGGGAGGGCAGGCTGTGCTCATAGCTCACCCTGTCTCCCTGGGGCACTGTTTTCTCCGAGTCTACATCTGAACCACCTGGGGAAGGAGGCTTGAACAAATGCGGCTTTCTGGGTTGCAGCCCAACCTACTGAGTCAGAATCTGGATCTCTGCATCTGGATTTTTAAACAAGCTGCCTAGCTGATTTCTTATGAATATATGTTATAATTGAGATTAGAAGTAAGCCCCCTGGGGTGAAGTAAGAGGAGGAGATGTGGCATCCGAGGGTAATTTCGCATCGAATTTCAAGGACCTTACACTGCGGTATTGGTCACACATCCCGGGAAGCTGCTCCCTGTGGAAAACCAAGTGGCTGGCAACTGGGCCCGAGGATGGACAGGAAAGGCTGGGAGGCTGCAGGAGCTGGACCAGGGTGGTCACTGGAAAGCATCTGGAAGGAGAGATGGGGATTATTGGACCATACAGAAAGTTGTTCTGAAGCATCCCTGAGGAACCCCTGTCTTCCAGCACTCCGAAGCTCCCAGAAATCCCAAGAAATAAAATCCAACAGTATTGGTATCTTCCGCAGAGCACCTGTGAAAAATTCCTCTTGTCCCCAAATGTCTCCCTTACTACAGGAAATCTCACTTCATCATGCTTCCTGGAATTTCACCAAGTATAGCTTCATTTGTGTGGGATTTTTGTTTTGTTTTTAAATCTTTTCAAGTGCTAATCCCCTTGGGAAAATGAAGCTTCCATTCATCCAAGGGAATTTGCTTATTACTGCTTGTTGCATAATTGTGATCGCTCACACCAAAAAGAAAAGGAAACATTTTTTACTGAATTGAGAGGAAGAGGAATTTTAATGCCAAGGAACCTCATTTAAATGAAGGATGGAAGAGTGGGAATAGGACATTGATTCCACAGACATTCTAAGCAGGGGAAATTCTAAGCGCTGCTTCTTGAGGGCCTCAAGCCCTGGGATAATCCTGGCCAGAAGAAATAAGAAATAGTGAGTGGCTGTAGGAGGAAATGAAATCTTGGTCTGTAATTCCAGAATGGGAGACATACAAATTCCTTCATGATTCTAGGTCAACCTAATTTGTATTTTTCCTCCCCAGATTTGTTTATAGACTTGATTATGCTGTGACAACAAACAACCACCCTTTTCTCAGTGGCTTAACATAATGGAGACTATTTCTTGTTTACGTTGCCTGTCCACTGTGGGTCAGCAGGGGACTCTACCTGCTGCTGTTACTTAAGGACCCAGGCTGTGGACCTCACCTCCACATGTGCCTTCAAGAGGGAAAAAAGAAAATCTGGCATGCAAATCAAAACCACTATGAGGTACCACCTTACACCGGCCAGAATGGCCATCATCAAAAAGTCTACAAACAAGAAGTGCTAGAGAGGGTGTGGAGAAAAAGGATCCCTATTACACTGCTGGTAGGAATGCAAATTGGGGCAATCACTGTGGAAAACAGTATGGAGATTCCTCAGAAAACTCAAAATAGAATTACCATTTGATCCAGCAATCCCACTCCTGGGCATCTATCCAGCAGAAACCATGACTCGAAAAGACACATGTACTCCAGTGTTTATTGCAGCACTCTACGCAATAGCCAGGTCATGGAAACAACCTAAATGCCCATCAACAGAGGAGTGGATAGGGAAGATATGGTACATACACACAATGGAATGTTACTCGGCCATTAAAAGGAACGAATTACTGACATTTATAGCAACATGGATGGACTTAGAAATTATCATGCGAAGTGAAACCAGTCAGACAATTAGACAGCAACACCCAATGCTACTGCATACATGTGGAAACTAAAAAGACACAATGAACCTCTTTGCAGAACAGACAATGACTCACAGACTTTGGAAAACCTTGGTTTTTCAAATAAGACAATCTGGGGGGCGTGGGGATGCACTGTGGGTTTGGGATACAAAATCTGTAAAATTGACTTGTGA
>PVHT020000009.1:7622841-7697731 GCA_004024745.2 Catagonus wagneri
AAGGCTGGCAGCTACAGCTCCTGTTAGACCCCTAGCCTGGGAATCTCCATATGCTGCAGGTGCGGCTCTAGATAAGGCAAAAAGACAAAAAAAAAAGAGTTCAAAATCATACAGTGTGGGGAAGGAAAGTACAAAAATGTAGATTCTTTTTTTTTAAATTTTAATAATCAGTTTAAGCCTATATGACTATCGGGCTAAAGAAGTGGATGCAGGAAGGGGTTAACATACTTAAAAAACAGGGCAACCACAAATCAAAACCAAACATCACATTTACAAAAACTGCAAAGAAAAGTACTCAAGCATAAAATAAATGGAAACCATCCAACCAAAAAAAAAAAAAAAGGAAGAAAAGAGGAACATACAATCAACTGGAAAATAAGGTTTAAAATGTCAATAAATACATATCTATCAATAAACACCTTAAATATCAATGGACTGAATGTTCCAATCAAAAGGCACAGAGTGGCAGACTGGATAAAAAAGCAAAAACTTACAATCTGCTGTCTACAAGAGACTCACCTTAGGGCAAAGGACACATATAGATTGAAAGTGAGGGGATGGGCAAAGATATTTCATGCCAACGGACAAAACAGTAAAGCAGGAGTTACAATACTCATATCAGACAAAATAGACTTTAAAATGAAGGCCATAGGAGTGTCTGTTGTGGCTCAGCAGAAACAAATCCGACTAAGACCCATGAGGTTGTGGGTTCGATCCCTGGCCTCACTCAGTGGGTTAAGGATCCAGCGTTGCCGTGAGCTGTGGTGTAGCTTGCAGACATGGCTTGGATCCCGCATTGCTGTGGCTGTGGCGTAGTCTGGCAGCTGTAGCTCTGATTCGACCCCTAGCCAGGGAACCTCCATGTGCCACAAATGCAGCCCTAAAATGCAAAAAAAAAAAGCAGAAGAAAAAGAAAAACGCCATACTACCCAAAGCAATCTGCAGCTTCAGTGCAATCACTATCAAATTACCCATGACATTTTTCACAGAACTAGAACAAACAATCCAAAAATTTATACGGAACCACAAAAGACCCAGAAAACTGCCAAATCAATCCTGCGGAACAAAAACCAAGCAGGAGGCACAATTTTCCCAGACTTCAGGCACTATTACAGAGCCACAGTAATCAAGACAGTGTGGTACTAGTACCAAAACAGACATACAGATCAATGGAACAGAATAGAGAACCCAGAAATAAACCCAGACACCTACAGTCAATTAATCTTTGACAAAGGAGGAAAGAAAAAATGGGGAAAAGACAGTCTTTTCAGCAGGGAAAACTGGACAGCTGCATGTAAATCAATGAAACTGGAACACATCCTCACATCATGCACAAAAATTAACTCAAAATGGCTTAAAGACTTAAATGTAACCACAAGACACCATTAAACTCCTAGAAGAGAACATAGACAAAACATTCTCTGACATCAACCTTACAAATGTTTTCTCAGTTCAGTCTCTCAAAGCAACAGAAATAAAAGCAAAAATAAACCAATGGGACCTAATTAAATGGACAAGCTTTTGCACAGCAAAGGAAACCATAAAAAAACACCAAAAAGACAGCTTACAGAATGGGAGAAAACAGTTTCAAATGATGCAACAGACAAGGGCTTAATCAACAGCAAAAAAGCCAACAACCCAATGGAAAAATGGGCAAAAGACTTGAACTGACATTTCTCCAAAGAAGATATACAGATAGCCAACAAGCACATGAAAAAATGCTCAACATTACTGATTATTAGAGAAATACAAATCAAAACTACCACAAGAAACCACCTCACACCAGTCAGACTGGCCATCATTAATAAGTCCACAAATAAGTGCTGGAGAGGATGTGGAGAAAAGGGAACCCTCCTGCACTGTTGGTGGGAATGTATATTGGTACAACCACTATGGAAAACAGTATGGAGGTACCTTAGAAAACTATACATAGAACTACCATATGACCCAGCAATCCCACTCTTGGGCATATATCTGGGGAAAACTTTCCTTGAAGAAGACACCTGCACCCCCATATTCATTGCAGCACTATTCACAATAGCCAAGACATGGAAACAACCTAAATGTCCATCAACAGATGAATAGATTAGGAAGATGTGGTATATATATATTTTATATACACACACACACACACACACACACACACACACACACATATATGTACACACATACATACACACAATGGAATACTACTCAGCCATAAAAAAACAAAATAATGACATTTGCAACAACATGGATGGAACTAGAGACTCTCTACTAAGTGAAGTAAGTCAGAAAGAGGAAGACAAATACCATACGACATCACTTATATCTGGAACCTAATATATACGGAACAAATGAACCTTTCCACAGAAAAGAAAATCATGGACATGGAGAATAGATTTGTGGTTGCCAAGGGGTAGGGGGAGGGAGTGGGATGGACAGGGAATTTGGGGTTAATATATGCAAACTATTGCCTTTGGAATGGATAAGCAATGAGATCCTGCTGTATAGCACAGGGAACTATGTCTAGTCACTTATGATGGAGCATGATAATGTGAGAAAAAAGAATGTATACATGTACATGTGACTGGGTCTCCTTGCTGTACAGTAGCAAATTGACAGAACACTGTAAACCAGTATAGTAGAAAAAATAAAAATCATTATAAATAAAAAAACAAAAATAAAGTCATATTAAATCATTCCTTATAAGCTCAGTCCTAAATCTGATTTTTTTCCCTCAAGAAACAGGTCTCTCCCTGATTTACAGGGACAACTTGCAAACCAAACCAAACACAAAAAATAGAATCCTTAAAACCGCAGCATTCCTTATCTATTAAACTTGCCAGATAATCACAAATTTAGATGACAAAAATTCATAGAACTGTGTACCAAAAAGAATAAATTTTACTGTGTGTAACAGGTACCTCAGGAAAAATAAAAATAATTTTTTAAATTGAAGCATCTGATGTAGAACATTCTACTAGTTTCAGGTGTACTTCATAATGATTTGATATTTGTATATGCTGCAAAATGATCCACTGCAATAGGTCTAATAACCATCTGTCGCCACACAGATTTTTATTTACAAATTTTTTCTCGTGATGAGAACTTTTAAAATTTACTTTCCTGTAGTTCCTGTCGTGGCTCGGAGGAAACAAATCTGACTAGCATCCGTGAGGATGACGGTTGGATCCCTGGCCTCGCTCAGTGGGTTAAGGTTCCGGTGTTGCCATGAGCTGTGGTGTAGTTCGCAGACGCGGCTCGGATCTGGCATTGCTGTGGCTGTAGTGTAGGGCGGTAGCTGTAGCTCCGATTTGACCCCTAGCCTAGGAACCTCCATATGCCATGGGTGTGGCCCTAAAAAGCAAAAAAGAAAAAAAAGATCCTCCAGCTGGAGAGGGTGGAGAAAGGCCCTGGGTGCATGGAGGTAAGAGAACTTGGGCTCTGCAGGGGTAGGTGTGAGTGTGGAGGAGACACCAGCCCTGGCAGCAGAGGGAACTCTGCTTTTCTTCCCATATTCAGCCCCAGGGAGAGAACAAGGTGATACAAGTTGTGCTGTGCAGACATATTGTCAGTGTGTTAGTTAAGATCAGGTCGAGCTGTGAGTACCTCAAATACAGAAACAACAGTTTAAACGAATTAGGATTGCTCTCTCACCTACCATCTCCCCCTGCCCTTAGTTCTCATAGCTCCCTATACTTTATTTTTAATTTATTTTTTTATTTTTTCTTGCCTTGCCTGTAGCTTGTGGCACTTCCCAGGCCAGGGATCAGTCTTGAGCCATAGCAGTGACAATGCCAGGTCCTTAACTCCTAGGCCAGTAGGGATCCCCTCCCTATACTTATGTTTTTACTGTTTTTTTGTTTTTTGTTTTTTTGTCTTTTTAAGGCTGCGCCCGTGGCATATGGAAGTTCCCAGGTTAGGGATCTAATCGGAGCTGCAGCTGCCGGCCTACGCCACAGCCACAGCAATGCAGGATCCGAGCCACGGCTGCAGCCTACACCACAGCGCACGGCAACACCAGATCCTTAACCCGCTGAGCGAGGCCAGGGATGGACCTGCATCCTCATGGATACTAGTAGGGTTTGTTACTGCTGAGCTACGATAGGAACTCCCTGTATTTTTACTTCACAGCACTTATCACAGTAAATGTGTGTGTATAGTTAATTAATCAGGTTTCCCTGCTGGTGGAGTGTAATCTCCTTGGTGTCAGTGTACTGATCTGTGATACTGGGCATTCTATCCCCAGCGCCTAGCGTGTATCACAGTCACAGCGCACGTACTGAATGAATGGATGTATGAATGAATGAATATGTATATAAATAAACAAGTGAAAAAGAGAAATTCCTTATTTGGGTGTTAGGTGTTTAGTTCAGCCTGAAAGCTGTTCGGTACACTGAACATCCTTGAAACCGGTGCTTGTGGAACTGGGAAGAAGATTGATGGGTCTTACCAGGAGAAAAGAAGAAAAGAAGCTTGAGGAAAATTTTATTCGGGTAACCACACAGGAAGAGAGGGAAGACAGATATGATCCCATTTATAGTTCTTAAAAGTGCTTAATGTATTAATCAAAGTAAAAGAGGAACATGATTTAAAAAAATTAAATTCTGCTGCCCTGGACACCTGTTTCTGTGCTTCAGGAGTATTCTGTGCTACCCAGAGGAAGCTGCTTGCTTTCTGTTTTAAGGTAATAACCTCTGTATGTCTATATACTATGCTTACACTGCCATTCCTTAGTTTATCAGTTTTTAGAGATTATCTCTTGAGTTGCTGTTGTGAATGACAAAGATTTATCCTGCTCACACTCCTCTCCCCGTAGAGTTATACTGTTATTTTTAGTTCCTCTAGTGGTTACTGTTTTAATATTAAGCAGTGGGCTTAAATCTCTCTTTCCTGTTCCAAGGATTTTAAGCAATATCTTCTTGATTCCTCCATTTATTAAAACCCCCAAACACTTGTCTTTCCCTTAAACTCCTTTTTCCATGCACTGCTTCCCAAGCCCTCAGCAGAATTTCCCATTGTTAAGGCTAATAAGGTTGCATCCTATTTCGTAACCATACTTTGTTCTTCCATATGTTATCTAGCTTGAATCTAAAAGGTGAAAACCGGAGTTCCCAGTCTGGCACAGTGGGTTAATGATCCAGGCTTGTCCCTGTGGAGGCACCCATTCGATCCTGGCCTGGTGCAGTGGATCAAGGATCCAGCGGTGCTGCAGCTGTGACATAGGTCGAAGCTCCATCTCAGACTGATCCCTGGCCCAAGAATTTCCATATGCTGGAGAGGTGGTTGATAAAGGAGGGAAAAAAAGAAAGGTGAAACCTTCAGAGGAGGAGGAGAAAGAGGAGAGAGGTTTGGGAATTCCCCTGAGACAGGGCTGACTTGAAGTGTCCGTGTGCACAAGAATAAGGGGCCTTGGTGTTCCTGCTGCGGCTCAGCAAGTTATGAACCTGACTAGTATCCATGAGGACTCAGGTTTGATCCCTGGCCTGGCTCAATGGGTTAAAAATCTGGCGTTGCCATGAGCTGTGGCGTAAGGTCAAAGATGTGGCTCAGACCCCAAGTTGCTGTGGCTGTGGCGGAGGCTGGCAACTGCAGCTCTGACTCGACTCCTAGCCTGGGAACTTTCATATGCCACAGGTGCGACCCTAAAAAAAATCATAAATAAATTAAAAAAATAAGATCAAGGGGCCTTTCACTGGAGTGCTTTATTTGAGGACCCAGGAAGTGAGTGGAAGTTGAGTCATCACCTGCTGGGGAAGCAGAGTGGTCTTTACCCGCCGGGGTGGGGAGCTCGGCTGGTTGGCTAGCTGTGCTTGGAGAACGTCTCTTCCACAGTAGTCAGCGTCTCACTCAGTGATGATGTCCTTGCAACCTGATGACTCCTGTCCATCCCTAAACCTTTCCTTAGTCCCTGTTAGATTATCCTCTGTGACTCACCTTCATTTCATAACATCCCAGACATCAGTAAGCACCCCACCCCCAGCCCCATCAAAAGAGCCTTAAAACTCCTCAGAGAAGAACCCTTGCACTTGAGGTGGTGCCAAGGTATGAGCTTCAGACTCTCGCTCCCTGCCCCAGTTAAACATCGCCCCTCCTCCCCTGGTCTTTAGCTGACTCCTTTTCTTCCCCACTTCTCCATCTGCCTCTGTCGTTCCTACAGGATGCTGGAAGGCCATTCTTCACGGCATTCTGCACATTTTATGGCCACTTTTGTCCAGATAGCCTTTTCAAGTTGTTTGCATAGCAAACACCCTTGGAAGATAATGTCTGGGTTGGAAGACAGTTTTGTTTCCGACCAGTGTAACAAAGATACTGGCTTCCCCTGGGGCACAGGTGGGGCAGGAAGGTTGGCTAGTGGTTTCCTTTAAGGGTGTGGGGGTTTCCTCCACTATGACGTGGACCTCTGTGTGGGCAGCATTCACCCCGTAGGCTCTGTATCACCCCCTGAGGCTTGGGGGAACAGGTGGACCTGACGGAACACGGCTGCCACTCCCTCATGAGTAATAAACTATCTATCTGTTTGGGTGGGTGGTTTCCTTGCTGCCTATCAAGTGTGACAAGCAGCTGTGCAGGCGTTGCTGTTTAGGCTGGTCTGCTTGGACTCAGACCCTCTTTGGAGGTGTGTGCTTCCTCCAGGGAGTCAGACCCTCCCCATAAATTCAAGGCAGCAGCTTCTTCCATTCTTGAGCCTCTGAAATCTCTTAGCTGTGGACGCCTCCCTACTCGTTCAGATGGGTTGTCAGGTTGGGGGGTGGTGGTAGATTATTCATGTGTGTGCTCGGATTACTGAGCTGGAATAGAAGCTCTATTTGCATTTCTGTACAGACTGAAGAAAGAATTCAGAGAAAGCTTTCTGAGATGTCAGTAGCTTTGTAAATATCATACAACATTCAACGAGTAAATTGCAAAGCATAAGGCACCATAAAAATGGATGTTTTTGCTGATTCTGAGTCTCTCCCTCCTGCGTGACTCCTCGGATTTGTACCATAGGGATCAGTGGAACCGTTTAAAGATCAGAGGCTGAGTGGTGGTTTTCAGCGGCAGCAAAGACGGGGTCTGGGGAGACCAGATGCAATCCACGGCAGACCTCAGAGATGGCCCTGTGGACTGGCTCACAGAAGAACACTCCGTGGGTTCCTGTAGTCAAGGGCAGGAGAAACCTGCAATTACTAGACTCCTGTGCAGCTAGGGTTCCTCAGTCAACTCACCTGGGTAACACTTCAGGGTGCCAGTGAGGCCTTGGCACAGGGCAAGGAGATCTTGTCTTTTGGAAAGCATGTTTTTCTTCTGGAAGAGCTGTGTTGGGTTTCTATTGCTTAATATCTGAGGTCATGGGCATGGTATCCATTCACCCATACAGCATCTTGGTGTTAACTAGAAAAATATACCTAGGAGTTCCTGTCGTGGCGTAGCGGTTAACGAATCCGACTAGGAACCATGAGGTTGCGGGTACAATCCCTGGCCTTACTCAGTGGGTTAATGATCCGGCATTGAGGTGAGCTGTTGTGTAGGTCGCAGTTGCGGCTTGGATCTGGCGTTGCTGTGGCTGTGGTGAAGGCCGGCAGCTACAGCTCTGATTCAACCCCTAGCCTGGGAACTTCCATATGCTGCGGGTGCGGCCCTAAAAAGCAAAAAAAAAAAAAAAAAAAAGGAAAAGGAAAAAGATACCTACTAAACCTTTCCTTAGTCCCTATTAGATTATCCTCTATGGCTCACCTTCATTTCATAAACTGCTAAACTCCGTCTGTTAAAAAAAGAGCAAAACATTATCATTAGTATATAGAAAAGAATTCTATGTGTGGTGATGGATGTTAACTAGGCCTAATGTGATGATCGTTTTGCAGTACACACAAACACAGAATCATTATGTTATACCCCTGGAACTAATATGTCAATTACACCTCAATAAGAAGTGTCTTAAGGAGTTCCCGTTGTGGCGCAGTGGAAACGAATCTGACTGGGAACCATGAGGTTGCGGGTTTGATCCCTGGCCTCAATCTGTGGGTTAAGGATCCAGTGTTGCTGTGAGCTGTGGCGTAGGTCACAGACACAGCTCGGATCTGGTGTTGCTGTGGCTGTGGTATAGGCTGGCAGCTGTAGCTGCGATTAGACCCCTAGCCTGGGAATTTAGGGAAATTTAGGGCCACGAGGGTGGCCCTAAAAAAAAATTAAAAAAAGGAAGTGCCCTAAAAATTGTGATTAGTATATTAATACATTAGAATCAGACACCATCTGTTGAAAATTATAGTAAACAAATCTAAGATGTCTATAATGTAAGCAGCTAGCCCTGGGATTATAAAGAGAATCCTGGTTAGAGATGCTAAGTGGCCTGTGTGGCAATTGTGAGGTTATTTACAGGGCTGGTTCCCTAGGTTAAGGCGGGTTCCTCCCTAGGGAGGGTGCGTAAGGCTACCTAATACACTTTAATGAATCAGTTTCTGCATAAATGAGCCAGAGAGGATTCTTGTCGGCCACTGGCAACACTGATCAAAACATACAAAAAAGCAGAGAAAGCAGCAGGCGTGAGGAAGGGAGGAAGAAAATCAAATGGGTCTTTGGGATCTGTAGGAAGAAAAGAGGGTCCCTTAGGAAGAAATTGCAAAATAGAGAAGTAGACTTCCACTTAACTGCTAGGAAGGCAGTGAGTTTCTTGAAAAGAACTCATAACAGCCCCAGGCAGAGGAGGGTTATAGGTTCAACAGAGGAGAAAAAACTCATTTATTTGGGAAGTGAATTCACTAGAGTTTTTTGTTCGTTTGTTTTTTGTTTTTGTTTTTTTTAGGGCTGAACCCATGATATATGGAAGTTCCCAGGCTAGGGGTCAGAATGGGAGCTACACCTGCCAGCCCAGCCACAGCCACAGCCATGAGGGATCTAAGCTGCATCTTGGACCTACATACAGCCCACAGCATTGCTGGCTCCTTACCCACTGAGTGAGGCCGGGAATTGAACCTGAACCCTTATGGACACTAGTCAGGCCCTTAAGTCGCTGAGTCACAGTGTGAACTCCTCCCTAGAGATTTTTAAATCAGCAGAATATCCCTTCCTCTGATACATCTACTTGGCAATGTGCTAGTTGGATGCTTCCGACATAAACAAACTTGTGAGCCCATTGGTTTACCTGTGCTGGGAAGGAAGTTGCTGTCTGGTCCACACTTCAAATGGATCCACTGATGCAGTACAGATTCGGGGCCTGGGAGAAGGTCCATGAGAGCCCCCCGGGCTGGGCTGGAGAGCTGGAGGTGTTTCCTCTATTTTTCCAGCTTCCCTGCTGGTTTTCCTCCCTGTTATGGAAAACCTCAGTTTAGAGCCTTTGAACCAGATTGCCTGGGCTTCCTTTGCTCCCTACCCTCCAAGGCATCTCATTTGTTCTTACACTTCTAGTCAAAGCTGGGTGGGGGCAGGGACCAAGTCTTTGATTTTGTCATTGATTTAAAGACTGTCTTCCACAGCGAGCTGCTTCAGCTACTTGCAGGTGGAGAAATTAAGTTCCCCTAGAAGACAGTAAGAAATCTTTGCTTTGCTTTCACTTTTTTCTTTCCTTTTTTTTTGCTTTTAAGGGCCACATCCACAGCATATGAGGTTCCCAGGCTAGGGGTCTAATTGGAGCTATAGCTGCTGGCCTATGCCAGAGCCACAGCAATGCCAGATCCAAATCCAAGCCACGTCCGCGACCAATACCACAGCTCACGACCACGCCGGATCCTAAACCCACTGAATGAGGCCAGGGATGGAACCCGCAACCTCATGGTTGCTAGTCGGATTTGTTTCCGCTGTGTCACGATGGGAACTCCTGCTTTCACTTTTTACCCCTCTAGATTTCTTACCTCCTCTACTTCTCCACCATGGATTCCTTCCGTTATCCCCTCTGCCCTCTCCCTCAGTTTGAATTCGGGCCCTCAGCTGCCTCTGGTTCCTTCCTGGATGGATGCAGAGCTCTGGGTAGGGAGAGTGCTGGGGAAAGGTACGGGGAGGCCTCTCCTAGGTCCTGCCCTCGGGAGCGGTAGAGGGAGGGGTTTCCAACCACTGCCGGCTCTCAGCTTAAGGGATCTTAGGTTATTAGGAGAAGTCTCACTTTGTTATTCTAGTCCACCTTGTATTCAACCCCAGGAGAAAGACGGGTAAAGGAGGACAAAAAATCTCTCTCCTGCCACGTATAAAATATCGCAGATGTTAACTGATGATTACAAGAGACGGCAAAGCGGCAGAGCAGGCCAAGGAACGCTGCTGGGAGAGGGGGTTGCTGGCTGAGCTGACTGTGCAGGGCAGGTGCTCCAGAGATTAAATTACAAAGAGTGAGGTTGTTCATGTGTTGCCCCAACCCTGCTCAGTAGGGCTTCAAGCTGTTTCAAGCCAGTGGGAAAGAGAAAATCTGCACCATTTGTCTTTAGAAGGTACTTTCTTTTTCTTTCTTGTTTTGGAAAATGATGCCTAGCTCTGTATGGCTGTGGTGCCTTTTTCATGAAGTGTTACCGGGAGACTCGATGTAAGGAACAGTGGTTGACAGGGCAGACGTGGATTTGGTCTCCTCTGTGTGACTTAAGTTAGGACCATGAGGATCAACCCCAGGACTTTTGTCACTTTTGTGAAAGAGGGGCTCGCTTTCTGCCACAGGTGCTAAAGAGATAAGCTCTAGGTCTGAAGTGGCTCCTGGCTTGTTTGGCAAAAGTTTGCCTAGAAAGAGGCCAAGTAGACATCCAGTTGTGTGATGAAGCCGGAAGGCTCGAGGACGTTGTCGGAGCGTTTGCATCCAGCTGCAGCTTGAGACTGATGCTACCTGAAGACTTTGTCGTTCTTGTGCCCTTGTAGTTTTCCTCCCCCGCTCCTTTATTTTCAGCATTGCTTTTTTTTCTTTTTTCTTTTTGCCTTATCTAGGGCCGCACCTGTGGCATATAGAGGTTCCCAGGCTAGGGGTCTAACAGGAGCTGTAGCTGCCGGCCTTCGCCACAGCCACAGCAACGAGGGGTCCGAGCTGCGTCTGCAACCTACACCACAGCTCACGGCAACGCCGGATCCTTAACCCACTGAGCAAGGCCAGGGATCGAACCCGCAACCTCATGGTTCTTAGTCAGATTTGTTAACCACTGAGCCATGATGGGAACTCCTATTTTCAGAAGACTTTTTTTTTTTTTTGGGCTTTTGTCATTTTAGGGCCGCTCTCGCAGCATATGGAGGTTCCCAGGCCAGGGGTCTAAACAGAGCTGTAGCTGCTGGCCTGTGCCACAGCCACAGCAACGCAGGATCCGAACTGTGTCTGCAACCTACACCACAGCTCACAGCAATGCCAGATCCTTAAGCCACTGAGCGAGGCCAGGGATCGAACCCGCAACCTCGTGGTTCCTAGTCGGATTCGTTAACCGCTGCGCCATGACGGGAACTCCGGGAACTCCTATTTTCAGCATTTCGCATTTGGGTTTCTGTCACTTGCAGCCCAGAGGGTCCTACCTAATACAAGTGGCTTCAGAAGGCCCAAGAAAGCGGCTTGTCGAGGTTACTGCTGGGCAGAACAAAATGAGTGTTGCCGCCACGCCACTGCCTCTTGCTATGCAGCTCTTGCTGGAGGATGAAACTTGCAGGCTTTTTTCCAGGTCATATTTGACTTGGAGGACACAGCTGCCTCTGGAAAGATTGCCAGTCAGGAATTGGCAGCCAGAGCTCCGCTGAGCAATCAGCGTGTTCAGTTCGGTGCTGTTGTACAGCAGTGCTCTCTGAGGAGAACAGAACAGAGTGACTGTGATAGAGGCCCAGCATGCATTCAGAAAGCCAGAGTCCCACCTGCACCCATGTGCAAAGGAATAATTATTCTCAGATCCCCTGGAAGAGACTGCTCTTGGCTCACTGACATGAACTGCTGTGAAAATGTTCCTTGAGTAGAAGGCAGCAGGAAGCAGCTGTGAAGGGGATGGACAAATAGAAAGGAGAGGCCACTTTAATATTTATTGGTTTGCCCAGCAAACATTGAGTGCTTTCTTTTGTGCTGGGGAAAGAAACACTAATAAAAGACCAAATTCATACTCTCAAGAAGCTTGCAGGTGGGGCAGAGAGTCAGGTGAGAAAACCGATGGATAAATAATGTAATTAGTGACACTTTAAAGGGAAATAATAGAAGGGTGATGCCTACTCAAAAGGATCCTTTTCTTCTTCCTTAGTGCCTAGAATTCTGATTTTGTTCCAGGAGGCAAGATTCTCAGGTAGGTGAACCTTTCTCCTGGCTCGGGATGAACCGTGTTAGATCTCAACCAGTGATTCTCCCCTTTTATTTTTTTGGCCATGCCTGCAGCATGCAAAAGTTCCTGGGCCTGGAGTTCCTGTCGTGGCTCAGTGGTTAACGAATCTGACTAGGATCCAGGAGGATGCCAGTTCGATCACTGGCCTCGCTTAGTGGGTTAAAGATCCGGAATTGCCGTGAGCTGCAGTGTAGGTCGAAGGCGCAGCTCAGATCTAGCATTGCTGTGGCTGTGGTGTAGGCCAGTAGCTGTAGCTCCGACTGGACCCCTAGCCTGGGAACTTCTAAATGGCGGGGGTACAGCCCTAAAAAAGGCCAAAAAAAGGAAAGAAAAGACAAAGATAACTCTACATTTTTCAGGGGATTAGGTGGTTGATGGTTCTGATGGTTCCAATAACTGAAATAAAGAACATGAAAAGGAGCAGATTTTGGTGGGAGAGAGGAAGATAAAGGGTTTGGTTTCTGAAGTGCTGAGTTTGAGGTGCACATGTCATAGAAAAGTCGGAGGCCGGAGTTCCCATCGTGGTTCAGTGGTTAACGAATCCAACTAGGAACCATGAAGTTGCGGATCCCTGGTCTCGCTCAGTGGGTTAAGGATCCGGCTTTGCCGTGAGCTGTGGTGTAGGTTGCAGACGCAGTTAGGATCCTGCGTTGCTGTGGCTGTGGCATAGGCCAGTAGCTACAGCTCCTGTTAGACCCCTAGCCTGGGAACCTCCATATGCTGTGGGTGCAACCCTAGAAAAGGCAAAACGACCAAAAAAAAAAAAAAAAAAATGGAGTCTGGGGATCAGGTGATAATTCAGATAGCAGAGATTTTGGAGTTTTCAGGATATGAATATCAGAGAAAAAGAGCATAGGGAAAAAAACAGGGCCTGAAATAGAATAGACATTTAATGGTTAGTGGAAGGTAACAAATTAACTATTGAAAAACGGGTGGATCTAAGGGAAAAGAGAGAAAGTGGTAACTACACAGCATAAGGAGATCAGAGAGGATGTCTGTTAATCCTTTCAGTAATGCAAACAGCATTCCCTGGTGGCTAAGAGGGTTAAGCATCCAGCACTGGCCCAGGTTCTATCCTGGGGCTCCCAGGAACCTCCCCATGCTGGGGGTGTGGCCAATAAAATAGTGCAAACAAATAAATCCTGGTGATGGCTTGCCTAATGGTAGTAATGTGCTATTCTTTTTTAATTTTTATTTTATTTTATTTTATTTTATTTTATTTTTTGTCTTTTTGCCTATTCTAGGGCCGCTCCCGTGGCATATGGAGGTTCCCAGGCTAGGGGTCTAATCAGAGTTGTAGCCGCAGGCCTTCACCACAGCAACGCGGGATCCGACCCGCATCTGTAACCTACACTACAGCTCACGGCAACGCCAGATCCTTAACCCACTGAGCAAGGCCAGGGATCGAACCTGCAACCTCATGGTTCCTAGTCGGATTCGTTAACCACTGAGCCACAATGGGAACTTCTTATTTTTATTTAAAAAATTTTTTTTCCTTTTAAAGGGCTAGTATTTTATTCAAGTTTATTAAACAGACATAATTCTTCATAAACAAAAACAATACAAGACATATAAAATATACATCTTTTCTAAAGAAACATGTACTGTCCAGATTGGAGAGACCTTCAGAGATCATTCAGCTCATCTCAGCCTCCATGTACTCAGGGTCATAGCTGAGGAGGGATATAGCTTCTTCTTTTTTTTAATTACTCAATGAATTTTATTATATTTATAGGTGTACAACAATCATCACAACCCAGTTTTATAGCATTTCCAGCCCCAAACCCAGGTGCATCCCCCACCCCCCAACCTGTCTCATTTGGAAACCATAAGTTTTTCAAAGCTGTGAGTCAGTATCTGTTCTGCAAAGAAGTTTGTTGTGTCCTTTTTTTAGATTCCACATGTAAGTGATAGCATTTGATGTTGGTGTCTCATTGTCTGACATGATAATTTCTAGGTCCATCCATGTTGCTGCAAATGCCATTATTTCTTTCCTTTTAATAGCTGAGTAATATTCCATTGTATATATGTACCACGTCTTCTTTATCCACTCCTCTGTCGATGGACATTTAGGTTGTTTCCATGTCTTGGCTATTTTATATAGTGCTGCAGTGAACACTGGAGTACATGTGTCTTTTCAAGTCATGGTTTCTGCTGGATAGATGCCCAGGAGTGGGATTGCTGGATCAAATGGTAATTCTATTTTTAGTTTTTTGAGGAAACTCCATACTGTTTTCCGTGGTGGTTGCAACAATTTGCATTCCCACCAACAGTGCAATAGGGTTTCTTTTGCTCCACACCCTCTCCAGCATTTATTGTTTGTAGATTTTTTGATGATGGCCATTCTGGCAGGTGTAAGGTGGTACCTCATAGTGGTTTTGATTTACATTTCTCTAGTAATGAGTGATGTTGAACATCTTTTCATGTGTTTTTTTGCCATCTGTATGTCTTCTTTGGAGAACTGTCTGCTTAGATCTTCTGCCCATTTTTTGATGGGGTTGTTTGTTTTTTTTGATATTGAGCTGCGGAAGACGTTTATAAATTTTGGCGATTGATCCCTTGTCAATCGCTTCATTTGTGAATATTTGCTCCCATTCTGTGGGTTGTCTTTTCGTTTTGTTTAAGGTTTCCTTTGCTGTACACAAACTTTTAAGTTTAATTAATTCCCGTTTGTTATTTTTTTAAAGAATGATTTTTATTTTTTCCATTATAGCTGGTTTACAGTGTTCCGTCAATTTTCTACTATACAGCAAAGTGACCCAGTCATACGTACATATCTACATTCTTTTTCTCACATTATCCTCCATCATGCTCCATCATAAGTGACTAGATATAGTTCCCAGGGTTACACATGTGCTATTCTTCATAACACATTAGCTAGCATTCTTGACCCAGTGATAAGGAATGTCATTGAGCTGATGATAAATTTGCAGTGTTTCACCTGCTCATTTGCCTGATGATTCCTTAAAATCAGTGACTTGAATCTGCAAGGTAATTTGTAGGTTGGGCTTGGGACCAAGGTCTAGAATGAAGTCAACCGTTGACTTCTGGATCACTTATCAGATCCAAAATGCCTTAACATGGGATATAGGGCTCTTTCTGCTCATACCACTGAGTCCTTTTGACCCTTATTTCTTGCAGTGCCCTTTTGTTAACCTTACGCTCCAGGCAATCCCTTTTCTTGAATGTGCCACGTTCTCCATGACATCTTCTGTCTCTCAAGATGCTGTTCCCGCAGGTTGAAATAGTGTTTCCAGCCTTAACTTCCCATTGTTCTTGGAATAAAATTCAAGCATGGTCATGCAGGACCATATTCTTGCCTATTGACAAAGAAAAGCCAACCCCATAATGGAGCTTCCTGTTACCCTAACTACCAGTTAGAAGAAAAGATGAAATCTCAGAGAAATTTCAGTTTTTTGAGATGTTGCTGGACACAGAGTTCCATTTGACAGGTAAAACTTCTTTTACTGTAGCCAGCCTTTTGAATTTTCTAACTTATAATCATGTTTCTCCTCCTCTGCAGAATAGCATGACATCCTTCTCCCTAGCCTCAGTTGCATGAACTTTCCCTTTTTTTTCCTTTTTGCCTAAATGTCACAAAACGACCTCCTCTCTGCTACATCACAGGACACTTGTCAATCAGGGTCCTAAGTTGTTTCTGGTTTTTTTTTTTTTTTTTGCTTTTTTAGGGTTGAACTCATAAGGAGGTTCCCAGGCTAGGGGTCGAATCGGAGCCCTAGCTGTCGGCCTGCACCACAGCCACAGCAACGTAGGATCTGAGCCGTGTCTGTGACCTACACCACATGTCATGGCAACCCTGGATCCTTAACCCCTGCGTGAGGCCAGGGATTGAACCATCATCCTCATGGATACTAGTCAGGTTTGTTAACAGCTGAGCCACAAGGGGAACTCCCGTTTCTATATTAAAAGAAAAATACTGCATCATCCCCGTTGTTTTCTTCTCCCAGACCCATAACCTCAGTCTAATCCTGAGAAGTCATTAGACAAACCCATAATGAGAGACATTCTGCAAAATACCTCGTACTCTTGAACACTGTCAAAGTCAAGAGAAACAAGAAAAACTGAAGAATCGCCACAGACTGGAGGAGACTAAGGAGACGTGACAAATTGTGCAAAGTGGGATGCTAGACTGGGTCCTGGAACCGAAGAATTGATTTAATGGGAAACTGGGGACACCGGATAAACTGTACTTCAGTTAATAGTACTCTTCTCACGTTAATTTCCTATTTTTGAGCACTGCATCCTGATATGTAAGATATTAACATTAAGAAAGCTCAAAGAAAGCCCATACTTTGATGTATTAAAAGAACTAAGATGTGGAGTTCCTGTTGTGGCTCAGTGGTTAACGAATCCAACTTGTAACCATGAGGTTGCAGGTTCACTCACTGGCCTTGCTTAGTGGATTAAGGATCTGGTGTTGCCGTGAGCTGTGGTGTAGAACGTGGATGCAGCTCGGATCCCGCGTTGCTGTGGCTGTGGTGGAGGCTGGCGGCTACATCTCCGATTAGACCCCTAGCCTGGGAACCTCCAAATGCCTTGGGTGCGGCCCTAGAAAAGGCAAAAGGACACACACACACAAAAACAGAACTAAGATGTGGGGAGTAACCCAGCCTCTGACTGACGAACACTTCCTTCTTCCTTCCTGAGTTCTCAGTAAGTGACAAATCTGACCTTGCCAATTGCAAGGGGGAGGGCTCAGTCAGCTGGGGAGCAAGGCACTAGACATCTGTTTCATCTTATCCTCCCAGAAAGCCATCATCATTTGCTCTAGCATCTGCTCTTTAAGACTCAGCCAGGGAGTTCCCATTGTGGCACAGTGGAAACGAATCAGACTAGTATCCATGAGGATGTAGATTTAATTCCTGGCCCCACTCAGTGGGTTGGGGATCCTGTGTTGCCGTGAGCTGTGGTCTAGGTTGCAGACATGCTTGGATCCCATGTTGCCATGGCTGTGGTGTAGGCCAGTAGCTGCCGCTCTGATTCGACCCCTAGCCTGGGAACTTCCATGTGTCACTGGTGCGGCCACAAAAAGAAAAAAAAATTGCCCAAACAGTTTTTTTTGTTTTTCTTTTTGTCTTTTTAGGGCTACACCCGAGGCACATGGAGGTTCCCAAGCTATGGGTCAAATCAGAGCTTAGGAGTTCCCATTGTGGTGCAGCAGAAACAAATCCAACGATGAGGTTGCTGGTCTGGTCCCTGGCCTCGCTCACTGGGTTAAGAATCTGACCTTGCTGCAAGCTGAGGTGTAGGTCACAGATGTGGCTCAGATCCAACGTTCCTGTGGCTGTGGTGTAGGTCAGTGCCTGTGACTCCGATTTGACCAATAGCCTGGGAAACTCCATATGCCGTGGATGTCCCCTAAAAAGACAAAAAATAAAAAAAATCGGACCTGTAGCTACTGGCCTACACCACAACCGTAGCAACGCCAGATCCGAGCCATGTCTGCGACCTACACCACAACTCATGGCAATGTCAGATCCTTAACCCACTGAGCGAGGCCAGGGATCGAACCTGCAACCTCACAGTCAGATTTGTTTCTGCTAAGCCACGAAAAGAACTCCGGTATTTATTTTAATATACCTCACTAGGCTCTGCTGAATCATCCTCTAGGGTAGGCCTTAGGTCATTTTTTATCAAATTTTCGCAGATGAGCCTGATGGAACTTTTTTCTTTTCTTTTTTTTTTTTCGCTTTTTAGGGCCACGCCCGTGGCATATGAAAGTTCCCAGGTTAGGGGTCTAATTAGAACTATAGCTGCCAGCCTACACCACAGCTCCTGGCAATGCCGGATCCTTAACCCACTGAGAGAGGCCAGGGATCGAACCCTGGCTCATGGATACTAGTCGGGTTCATTACTGCTGACCCACAACAGGAAATCCCGAAGCTGATGGAAGTTTTTGAAAACACTAGTCTGGGGGCCACCGCTCTGACACATGCTGTCTTTGCCTTGAGTTTGTGAAGTCTGCCTAGAGTTTTCTTTCACCTCTTGTCAGGTAAACTAAGGTTCTGAATCCTTGTTATTAAGACAGTGGTTGTTATGGAGGCCCTAGATTTTTTTTCCTTTGATGTGTGTGGCCCTGGTTAATGCCAAGACCCCCTGTTCCTGTTGTAATCCTTGTTTCCTGGCTCATATTTTTGTTTCGGGGGTATATATTACACACCCCCCGGGGATCCCCAGAAATGTTGGAGGTGGGGTAGGGAGGAGATTTTGAAGGTGGGGGCCCCTTCCCGCAATCAGCAGATGAGGGCTAGGTAGGGGTCAGGAGAGTGTCAGCAGAAATGTAAAGATGACGTCATTCGTGTCCCACACAGTGAAACCAGCTGCACGCTGGTTAGACAAGCATCAGAGCTCCTTCCTCACAGCTCGCTCGGTCCCACATGATGCTGCTCTGTAAAACAGGTCCAAAGGCTAGCTCCCAGGCCTGTCTTTCTCTAGTCATCTTCTTGTCCCTCTTCCCCTTCTCTATCCTCCTCCTCTTCCTCCTCCTTCTCCTTCTTCTTCTCATTCTGCCGCCCCGCAGTATATGGAGTTCCCAGGCCAGAGATCAGATCTGAGCTGTAGTTTGGACCTACGCCGTAGCTGCGGCAACAAGGGATCTTTAACTCACTGTTGCCAGGCTGAGGATTGTACCTTTGTCTGGGAGCTCCCAAGATGCCACTGATCCCATTGCACCACAGGGGGAGCTCCTTTTTCTCTAGTTTTAGAATTGACTTTATTTGAGGGCAGGGAGCTAATCATTTGGGGAACCAGAGTCCTGAGCCAGCACCAGGGACTATCTTGAGAAGAAATCATTTCCAGGGCAAATAATGACTCAACCCAACCTGAGAACAGTCCCCTTGTCACCTTAGAACTAACCTTTTGGCGAATGGCACCTTGCCAGGGAGTTGACTCAAAACAAATCCCTAGCCACCCCGAGGTGCGGGAAGGGAGTTTCAGAAACAGCACAGGGAAGACGGTGCAACAGCTTACGGGAGTTGCCTCACTTGAGCTTTGATGTTCATCCTCTGCAGAACCTTGCTCATCTCTGCAGCTTTAGAACAGCATGCAGGAATCAGAGCCTTTTACATCAGGAGGAGACCTAGGAGACGTGCCGCTCTGTCTCTTTCATTGTACAGGTAAGGAGTCCAAAGTCATCGAGCGATTAAAGGATTTGCCCAAAGCTACACCGTGGAAAAGAGTGAGCAGAACCTGGATTCCTAGTTCAAATATTTCCGGTCCCTGGTATCTTATGTATTATCTAGGGAGAAGGTGTGGCAACCGCATGGATTTGCTTTCTTGCACATATGTCTCTATTCTTAGTGCAGAGCTCAAGCATCAGTCAACAAACAGCAGGAAGAGATAGATGTGGCCCTGGTGTATGGGAACAGCATGTGACAATGTGTCGGCACAGACATAATTTAAAGCAGTGCCATGGCAACCAGCATTCCTCTGGCCCCAGACAGCACCATGAGCTGCGCAGTGTATTTGAAAATGGCTTCTCCCTTGCTGAGCAAAGTGCTCAAGCTTCTGTTTCCCCTGCAGTGAGTGACTCTAAAATAGGCCAAGCGCTGAGCGCAGAAACGGGACCTGTCCAGCTCCTTTACCAAGGGCTAGGGGTTTCTTACCTGAGAGGTAAACCCAGCAGTCTTGGGAATCCCCAAGAGTTTGTGTCTGGCAGTGTGGTTTTGCTTTCTTTTAGAGCAAAGTCATTGTTTCAAGGTGTGTTCCTAGAACACTAACGTTCCAAAGAGATGCATTGGACAATGTAAGCAGGAACGGCACCACGCCTAATATCTTTCCTATATAAAGTTCTGCTGCTACCCCACACCCCCAGTCATAAGCGGCAGACCAGCAGAGGTCTGGACTGAGTTAAACGCCATCAGTAGGATTGATTATAGGCCGTTGTACTGAGATGCTGATCCCTCTTTGATTTTAACTTGAATGCTCATGTAATCTGTCTGCAGAACTCCTGAAACAGACCATTTGGCCTCCCCCAATATGGGATCGCCTTTCTTTTTCCAGGTTTCTAACTGGACACATTGAAATAAAGACTTCCAACTTCCCTGACATGTAGGCATGGCCCTGTGGCCAGTTCTGACTATTGTATCCAGATAATTCAGGATAAGCACTTTATGTCCAGATCCATAACTTAATCACACCAGCAAAGCCCCTTTTCGTCCATAAAGTAAGATGTATAAATTCTAGGGATTAGAATATAGATGTTTTCAAGGTCATTGCTCAGCCTGCTATAATCTTTAAGCAGCCAGGATCGCTTTCTTTTCTTGCTCTGCCATTCAATGCTTCAGTCATATCTCCATGGTTTTATTTTTATTTTATTTTATTTCTTTTTGTTATTTTATTTGCTTTTTAGGGCCACACTCACAGCATATGGAGGTTCCCAGGCTAGGGGTTGAAACGGAGATATAGCTGCTGGCCACAGCCACAGCCACAGTAACGCCGGATCCTTTGCCGTGTCTGCGACCTACACTACAGCTCATGGCAATGCTGGATGCTTAACCCACTGAGCGAGGTCAGGGATCGAACCCGCAACCTCATGGCTCCTAGTCAGATTCATTTCCTCTGCGCCACAATGGGAACTCCTCATTGTGGTTTTAAAACCATTCTGGGGCTCCAGGCATCATGTCATCCCGAGGTCTTATCTTCAGCAGCAAGGCAGGGGCCTCCCATCCTGTCTCTTCAATTGTGAAGGAGGACATGCTTCCCCAGAGCTTCATAGCAGAAGCCACAGCAGGTCCCAGGCGCCAAGGCAGGGTCACCTGCCTGTGATCTAGTGGCCAGCCAGCCTGGTAATTTGCTGGTCTGGCATTTTTAACAAATACAGCAGAGCATGGATGCTGCTG
This sequence comes from Catagonus wagneri, assembly GCA_004024745.2. NCBI lineage: Eukaryota > Metazoa > Chordata > Mammalia > Artiodactyla > Tayassuidae > Catagonus > Catagonus wagneri. The sequence goes on from PVHT020000009.1 coordinate 7,643,912, forward strand.
TCAGGAAGGGAGGATGACAGTTAGGGAGGCAACCCCTCATTCTTGAAGGTCCTGCAGGAGATTCCACAGGCATTGTGGCACCAAAGAACCCTTGTCTCTAGGCAGCCAGAAAAAGCACATGTGACGAGAAGAGAATCATGTTTACTGCATTTACAAAAGAATATTCTGTTAAACTGTCAATGATGGGTGGAAGAAGAGATGTTTAATATCTGTGTGTGGACAAAGCAAAAACATAACATCGAACGTTTCGGTCAAGACACACAAGGATAAGGTGCGACAATCAAGCTGTCCTTTTATTCATTCAGCTGACATTCAAATCACCTTCTCTGTGCCAGACTTCTCCATCAAGGGCTGCTGTTACAGATACGGATTAAAAAAAAAAAGAAGGAGATGCCTGGTGTACAGGAAATCCTGGATCATCGTGGGAGAGACAGACAATCTATGTGGGGGACTAGTGTGGCTCTGATGGAGACCAGAGGTGCTGGGGTGATGCTCAGTGTTGTTTATGACACCTGGGGCTGCCAGGCTTCAGGACCGATGGAAACAGGAAATGAAGTGTCAGGAGCCGGGACCAGCTCATCATCTCCCACTTTCCCATTTCACAGTTTCTTCCCTCCACACCTTCTTCCCCTGTCTTTTTCTTTGTCCACATGGCAGAAGTCAGCTACCCTACAACTAATGGGCCCCCTACAGCGGGCTGTCCCACAGTAGCGTGGTGAAGTCATACTATAACCTAGATGTACAACCAAAGCAGGATGCTTGAAAGGCAGCCACCTCTCAGAGGTGGTGGGAGGGAAGAGGAAGTGGCGGGCAGGCAGAGGCAGTGATTGTAATCTGAGTCACTGCAGTTAGCTGTCTGTACCCACTTCTCTGAGCCTGGAAAAGAGGCAACTAAGACCTTGCCGGGTTTAGGGGGAGGGAGGAGCTGCCCACCGCCCTTTCCAGGGAGCACGGAGCGGGCTGCCGTGTAGAGGCTCACGGTGGCTTAGAAATGGGGGGCTGGCACCAAGCCAGACCCTGCTGTTTTTTACATCAAGTAGGAAGTGTTCCCACCCAGAAATGACAGAGCCTGGAGAATGTCTGTGGAGTTTTCTCTTACCCTCAGCACGTCTCTACCTCCACTCTGGCCTCCCTTCAGGAAGGAGGGGGCTGGGGTGCTGTCACCGGAAGCAGGCCGCTGTTTTTCCTGGAACTCCTTTCAAAGTTTCACTTCCTGAACCAATCACAGGGCAAATGCTTTTAGTAAGAATTGGTCTTTGTGGGTAGACATTTCAGGTTGAAAAGGGCCTGAATCTTTTTTTTTTTTTTTTTTTTTTGCCTTTTAGGGCCACACCTGTGGCATATAGAAGTTCCCAGGCTAGGGGTCAAATCAGAGCTGCAGCTACCAACCTACACGGCAGCCACAGCCACAGCCACAGCCACAGCCACAGCCACTAGGGATCCGAGTCGTATCTGTGACCTACACCACAGTTCACAGCAACTGTGGATCCTTTAACCCACTGAGCGAGGCCAAGGATCGAACTCACATCCTCATGGACACTAGTGGGGTTAGTTTCCTCTGAGCCACGATGAGAACTCCAAGGCCTGAATCTTTAGGAAAGCTGAACTCTGTCAGTGGAGAAGGTGAGAGGGGCAGAAATGGGGACACCACCTTAGCTGTTATTAGCTGGCATTTCTCCCCAAAGCTAACACACATTTCACCTCGACTTCCTTAAAAACAATGCTGGTGAGAATTCTTGGGTAGTGGATGGAACAGTTCGTTTTAATTTAGTGGAGAAACATTGCCCCCTTTCTCTGCAGATTCAGGAGGCCTCAGGTTGGCCTCATTGGGAAGGAATTCACACAGTCTCCTCTCCTCTCCAGGGAGAGAGGTGAAGCAGTGTGTTTTGAAAAGCTGGCATCTCCCTGCCCTGGGAGAAAGTGGGTCAAGGGAGAAGGCTGCTTCCTCGCTGTTCAGGATCTTTATTTGAACAGCCTCCGCAGAGGCTGTTCCTGCTGGGCTGTTAAAGATGATTTTGAGGATAATAAATAAAAGAAAGAAGAAGAAAGAAAATAGAATGTTTGAAGTGCAAAGCTGGGGATTCTGAGGAGACAAGTGAGAGGTCGTGGTGAGAGGGGCAGCTGCTGAAGAGGTGCCACGTGACAGGTCCCCAGGAAAGGACAGTTTGGAGGCTCCTGAGTTAAAAGTCCCGGTGGCCTTTCCTTGCAGTTTATGCAGTGCTCGCTGCACGACCTGATTGCCTTCATTTTCCATAACAACTTAATTCCAAGGACCTAATCCCTTGGGGCTTCACACTTATCATCCTGCCCCTTCTACTGGCGCCCACCTTTTGTTTGAGTTTAAACTCCAGTGGGGGTCCGCCAGGGCCATCTCTCCCACACACCGGTTAGTACAGGTTGACCCTGCGATGCCCCTCGTTCCTGTCCACTTGGTTTCTTCAAGTCCCAGGGCCTTTCCCCTCCTCCATGAGGGCACAGGAATCCCGCAAGACAGGGGCTTCCTCTCTGCAGCAGCCAGGAACAGAGCCTCGGCCTCTGGCCCGCAGTGGCACCTCCCCTCTTGCCTGTCCCTCCTTTCACTCAGCACGGAGCAATTTCTTTCTGGTGTGGCGCCGTCTTTCTCTCCCAAGCCCACTTCCAAACATTTAGTACCACAATGGGCTTTAGGCTCTCAGAAGCCATTGTCGGGAAGAGGTCTGTCTGTCTTTCTCGTTCTCTATAGATTTCCATCTTCTCATATGCCTGCCAAATGGCAATGGGCACGCAATAGATTATCTGCTGGAAATGAAGAATGGGCAAAAGAGAAAAATGAAAATACATGGAGGAAGTTCCCTTGTGGCACAGCGAGTTAGGGATCAGGTGTTGTCACTGCAAGCAGCTTGGGCAACTGCTGTGATGTGAGTTTGATCCCTGGCCCGGGAACTTCCACATGCCTCTGGCATGGCAAAAAAAAAAAAAAAAAAAAAGACAAAAAACAAGAAAGCAAAAACACACGGAAAAAATTAGTTGAGGCTTCCAAACCTTATTCTGCATGCATGTAGGTGGGAACCTCATTTCATCTGCCCAGAACTAAACCAGTTGAAACATCTGGAATCACAGTCACCTCTTCCTGAGTTGTGCTTGTTTCCAAGCTGGATCTGAGGACCATTTGATGTGTGTTCAAATCACACAGGGGCCCTTGTTCAGCTGTGTGAGATTCTGTGTTTTTAACAAATGCTGCTGGTGGTTGGAAGTCCACACTTCGAGCGGCAAAGTGCTAGAGTCTATGTTGATCCTCTGCAAATGCTGGTCCCTGACAGCGATGGTTTCCTTGAACTGGGATTGGAAATTCTCCACTTTCATGGATACCGTGCTTTGTTGACTCAACTCTATTAGAGGTCATCTAGAACCACTCTGCCTTCCAGCTTCCCCCTTCTCCTCCCCCGCTCCCGACCCCCCCTACTGCATCCTCCCAGCTACCCCTACTCTGCCTTAAGGGGCAACTCCACTACCATGCCCTGGTCTTCCTCACCCCACATGCCTCCTCTGACTGTAGATAAGTAGGTGAACAGCTCTAAAGAATCTTTAAATGTGCTGGTACGAAAAAATCCTTCTTCCTTCTGGGAGGAAAGAGGATGTGAAACATGAGCAAGCAAATGAAGGTGCCTCAGGGGTTCTTTCTTCCTCTGTAGGTCCACTACCAGTAGAAAAAAAAAATACAATTTCCTAGACTAGCCTTGGCTTTGAAAGAGCAACTGAGCCTGTGGGAACTCCTGCCCCTTTCTGCTAGCTGGAGGGAAAAGGGGGAACCGGTCCTATACCTGCTTGCATGGGCAGTGTTTGCCCCTCAAGTCCATAGGGAGCAGCAGGGAGAGTTACAGAATATAAGGTGTGGTGTGATTCTGTTCTGCAGCCCTGGAGAATTTTGCTGTTTAAACTAGCATGGCTTTCATCTCTATTACTTAATAATATGAGGAACATATAGGGAAAGACTTACTGTGGTTTGCTCCAGACGTGGAGAATCATCAAACATATAGGAAGGTTTGGGTCTGAGTGAAACCAGCAGGGGCCAGTGGACTGTGAAGCCAATGGATCCAGAAAGAGCCCCCTGATCACAGGGTTGCTGATCTGTGGTTCTGAACCAGGGAGCAACCCTGAGACCCGGCAGTGGGAAGTAACCATAAAAGTTATCTGCCTGGGGCCAAGCAAAGACAGCATCTCTCAGAGCAATGGCCCCCAGACTAGGGCTTTCAGAATCTTCCCTTAGCCTCACCTGGAGAAATTTGATAACAATGACTCTAACAGCCTACCTTAGAGAGGCTGATTCACTGGGGCCCAGTGAAGTATATTAAAACAAACACTGGGCAATTTTTTGTTGCTGTTGTTTTTTGTTTTTGCTTTTTAGGGCGAAACCCGCGGCATATGGAAGTTCCCAGGCCAAGGACTGAATCCAAGCTGCAGCTTCTGGCCTACACCACAGCCACAGCAACATGGGATCCAGGCTACATCTGCAACCTACACCACAGCTCACAGCAATGCCAGATCCCCAACCCACTGAGTGAGGCCAGGGATCGAACCTGTGTCCTCGAGGATACTAGTCAGATTTGTTTCTGCTGTGCCACAAAGGGAGCTCCTGTTTGGGCAATTTTTGCCGTGCAGTTGGGTTTGGGAATCAATACCGTAGCACATGATTTGCCAATTTTTTTATAAAAAAATTCATTTACTATATAAAAGCTTATTGAATTGCTATACGCTAGGTATTATTCTAAGTTCTGGGCAAGCTGTGAGTAAGATGGATTCCTAGAGCTTCAAAATATGAAACAGATAAAAATGAGGAGTAGGGTTTTAGGAATTTGAAATATTCATTGTTGAGCAGAAAATGCTGTCGTTTGCTCAAAGCACCATCAGATTCTATGGCCCATAGTTTGAGAACTATTGCCTTGGAGACCCAGGAAGCAGATTGGAGCCATAAAACTAGTCCGAGAGTTTCCTGGCTGATTAGGTGGGGACCCTTTCCTGTCTTATCATGTGCACATTAAGTGTGGGGGACAGTATGCAGCCTCCGCCTCGTGGCATTTTTATTCTCTTTTCCTTCTCTGTGTTTGGGAGCAGGTTACCTGATCTACAGGGAAAACAGGAAGAGGAAACAAGAAAACGGCATCTGGAAATGTGTTGCAAGACAGATCTGCGGATCAGGCAGGAATGTGAGGATCCCAAAATGCAGAGGCCAAGAAAGGGCCCGACCACCAGCCAAGCAAGGAGCAACCACGGGGCCAAATGGTGCAGCTGCCGTGGAAGACAGTTCCTTGAAAAGGTGAGACAGATCATCCCCAGATGACACATCAAGTCCACCCCTAGCTGTATATCCGAAAGAAAGGAAGCACAAAAACCCACACACCAAAGTTCACAGCAGCACTATTCACAATAGCCAAAAAGTGGAAACAACCTAAATGTCCATCAAGCGATGAATGGATGAAAAATACATAGTGGGATATCACTCAGCCGTAAAAGCAATGAAATGGAATGCTCATGTATGCAACAGCATGGCTGAACTTTGAAAACATTTAGGAAATGAAAGAAGCCAGTCACTAAAGACCTGGGTTGTATGATTTCTTTTATCTGAAATGTCCAGAACAAGAAAGTCTGAAAAAGCAGAAAGTAGATTAATAGTGTCCAGCGACTAGGGGCAGGAAGAGATGGGGAATGACTGCTGCTGGGTATGGTTTATTTTATTTTGTTTTATTTTATTTTATTTTTTTTATATTTTTAGGGCACCACCTGCCGCATATGGAAGTTCCCGGGCTAGGGGTCAAATCAGAGCTGCAGCTGCCAGCCTGCACCACAGCCACAGCAACACCAGCTGTATCTGAGACTGTGCCTTGCGGCAATGCTGAATTGTTAACCCAATGAGCGAGGCCAGGGATCGAATCCGCATCTTTATGGATACTAATCAGGCTCTTAATCTGCTGAACCATGGTAGTAGCTCTGGGCATAGGGTTGATAACAAACATTCTGAAATTAGTTGCGCTGGTAGCTGCTGCACAATCTTGTGGATATATGAAAACCCCCAAATTGTACACTCTAAATGGGTGGATTTTATGGTATGTAAATTATACCTCAGTTTTCTTCTTTCTTTCTTTCTTTCTTCCTTCCTTCCTTCCTTCCTTCCTTCCTTCCTTCCTTTCTTTTCTTAGGGTCGCACAGGTGGCATATGGAAGTTTCCAGGCTAGGGGTCGAATTGAAGCTACAGCCGCCCGCCTACACCACAGCCACAGCAACACCAGATCCAAGCAATGTCTGTGACCTACACCACAGCTCATGGCAGTGCTGGCTCCTTAACCCACTGAGCGAGGCCAAGGATGGAACCTGTGTCCTCATGGATCCTAGTTGGGTAATTATTTTTTATGGGCCTACGTTGATTTTTCTTTTCCTTCCTTCCTTCCTTCCTTCCTTCCTTTCTTTCTTTCTTTCTTTCTTTCTTTCTTTCTTTCTTTCTTTCTTTCTTTCTTTCTTTCTTTCTTTCTTTCTTCTTTTATGGCACAGTCTGTGGCACGTGGAAGTTCCTAGGCTAGGAGTTGAATTGGAGCTGCAGTGGAGGCCTTTGCCAAAGCCACAGCAGCATGGGATCCAAGCCATATCTGCGACCTAGCTGACTTTCTTGTGGAAATATGGGATCTTTAACCCACTGAGTGAGGCCAGGGATTGAACCCACATCCTCACATCCTCACATCCTCATGCTCACACTATGTTGGGTTCCAACCCACTGAGCCACAATGGGAACTCCACACTGATTGTTTACATATGTTTGCATATGTTTGTATTCCATCGGTAAGAATGGTTTGTTAATTTTCAAGTATTTAGGTTTTCAAAGACCGAGTTCTATAAGCACATTTAGGTTGATAGAGAAATTCAGCAGTGGGTCTGGTGCAATACAGGTTGGTGGTCTTGGGGACTGGACATAACCTCTTTTTTATCCCCGCCCCCGACAACAGCACGTGGGCCTTGATGATGTAGAGTTCATTGAATTGGATGGGTGAGGAAAGTATTTTCTGGAGAAGCAACTTGAAATTTACATGCTGTATGAAAATGCGTTAGGGGGACAGAAGGCGTTTTTAAGCATGAAATGTTTGGATCATTGATGGAAATAAAGGCCTGCCAGTGAATTGTAATTCCATTTTCTGGCTCCTGATTGCCTTCGGGTTTTCTCCCGTGAATGGTTCTGACAATGTGCCATTTTACAGAATGTGTTGCTGTCACTTCCGAGCTGCTGCTTATGCTCTACTGCACATCTGGGATTACTGCATCAGGTTTGCAAAACCAATTAAACAAAAAAATCTTTTGAAGTTTGCCTTTAGCGTTTTGCAAGGCGGGTCGCTCACCATCTGTTTGTTTATACTCTCTAGTGGTTGTTTTGTACATTATCAATGAGTAGCATGCAGTTATATCACTATAATGGCAAGTAGTAAACTGAATTCCCAACAGGGCGTTTCTGCAGAATAGTTGTGTTCCAGGGCCCTGAAGAGACTCCGCAGTCAGACAACCAGTGAATCCAGGGAGATGAGGGCCTTGTGGTCACTTGATAAAGCCTGGGGATTCTAGCAACAAATCAGGCCATCAGGCAACAAATCTCAAAGGCTGATGGATCTGCCAGATCAGGTTTTCCGTGGGATACCCAAATCCAGAACATTACAGAGTGGCTCACCGAGGCTGTTGCCTGTACTTCAGCCCCAATTCAAGTCCTGTTGGATCTAGTCCTGTCGCACTAGGTAGGATCTTAGGACTGCAGGGACTGTCAGTTTTCTCTGTGAGCCTAGCTAGGCCATGTCCAGGTCAAACACCAGTCTAGATATTGCTGCAAAGACATAGTTTTAGATGTGATTAATGTTCAAATCAGTAGATTTTGAGTACAGCAGATTACCCTCCATGATAAGAGCAGGCCTCGTCCAATCAGCCGAAGGCCTTAAGGGCAAGGACAGAAATCCCCCAAAGAAGAGGAGATTCTGCCTGCAGTCAGCCTTTGTACTCAAGACTGCAGCATCAGCTCTTTCTGTATCTCCAGCCTACCTTGCAGATTTCAGACTTGCCAGCCCTCGCAATAGTGTGTACCAGTTCCTTAAAATCAATCTTTCTATCTCTCGCTATTCCCTCCCTCTCTCCCCTCTGTGCTCTCTCTCTCTCTCTCTCTCTCTCCACACGTACACATACCCTCTATTGATTCCGTTTCCTTTGGAAAACCCTACCCTGACTAACAGAACTACCCTAAATTCCAAAAGTATATGGCTTTCGTGCTCCCTATAATTTGGTGTTAGGGAGGATATTTACAGTTGATGGGAGCAGCTTAGGTCTCAGGCCTGGTCTCACTGGGGACAAGTCTGCAGGAAAAACCGACAGGAGGCATGGACGGAAGTGCAATGCACGTTGACAGCCCAATTTAAACAGTACCAGGTATCTTTACAGCAACCTGCTAGCCTTCATTGAATGAACTGCCGCTTATGAACCGCCCCTTTTTAAAAAAAAAAAAATTGTCTTCTTTTTCCCCTTTATAGCTTTCTGTCTGTTCACTCCTCTGACGTTGTTTGTTTTTCCCACTCTTGCGGGAGGGCCGTCAAGGTGACCACGGTCCGTCTCTGCTCTGTACCAGGGCTCGTCACCGGGCCAGCTGCACAGGAGACAGCAGGGGAAGCGCTTTAAGGATGCTCAGAGGTCTGGCTTAAAGCAGTTTACACTGATGTGCCTGGAAGGAAAGAGCTGTAGAGCAGCAGCTGCAGGCAGAATCAGTAGGGGAGGGGACTGGACTAGAAGCTGGGGGGAGAAGGTGGGTCTGGCAGGCCTGGGCCTCCTTTTGAGCAATGCAATTACCTTGAAAGCTGTGAGACGAACATAAGGCTGCAGAGAGGGATAATTTTGACAGGCAATTTCTCCTCCTGCACATCCTTTCTGGTGATGGAGGCAGTTAAGGGACCATTATCCCTGTACTGTCATAGATGCCAGATGCACAAGAAATGACCCTAATCACTTTCCTGCCTTATTGTGAGCATCCAGCAAGATGAAGCTATGAGCACTTGAAGCTATGCTAACACCATCTATTTTACTATTACCTCTGGTACCCAGAGAAAACTAACTCCTATACCTGGGTTGCTATAGAAACACACAAACAATGCTATCTACCTATCTGTCTGTCTGTTTATCTATCTGTCTATTTATTACCATATATAGTATTCTAATATATATACATATATGAAGTTCAGCATTTTACAAAATTACTACCTATCTGATTATTTCTGTTGAAATTCCCTGATTTATAAATTTAGAAAGATTATTCATTGTAGCTCTTGATATCATTTTTCAGATGAGAAAGGTAGGATGAGGGCATGTTTGTAGGTGAGTTTTTTGTTTGCTTGTTTTTAAGGCCACACCCACGGCCTATGGAAGTTCCCAGGCTAGGGGTCGAATTGGAGCTGTAGCCACAGAAACACAGGGATCTGAGCTGCAACTGCGACCTACACCACAGCTCACGGCAATGCCAGATCGTCGACGCACTGATTGAGGCCAGGGATTGAACCCAAATCCTCATGGATACTAGTTAGATTTGTTTCTGCTGTGCCACAACAGGAACTCCCTGCAGGTGAGTCCCTGCAGGTGAGTTTTTGTGGGTAGAGAGATACGTAGTGTCTGGTCTCTGAGGGCCCTGTCCCCCTTCTTGCTCTACTAAATCAGAGATCCCATGGAATACACAAAAGAAACAGTTGTACTATTTTTTGTGTGTGTGTGCTTTTGTTTTTGCTTTGCAGAGCCACACCTGAAGCATATTGAAGTTCCCAGGCTAGGGGTCAAATCAGAGCTGCAGCTGCTGGCCTACGGCACAGCCACAGTAACGCAGGATCTAAGCTGCATGTGGGACCTACACCACAGCTCACAGCAACGCCAGATCCCCAACCCACTGAGCAGAGCCAGGGATCGAACCAGCATACTCATGGAGACTAGCTGAGGTCTTAACCCACTGAGCCACAATGGGAACTCCAGTTGTAGTATTCTTTTGAATGTCATTTTAGGATGACTAGAATGACGACTCACTAGTCTGTAATATGTTATTGTAAAGATTTCTATCTCCTTTCTTCTCATTCGGAATTCATAGCAATATCTTATAATAGGAAAGTCATTTTGATTAAGTGAACTGGAGCACGGACAACCTCCTAAAACTGGAATTCTCAAACAAAGACTATCCACCCCCCAGCCTGGGGGTGAATATCTGGCAATTTTTAGAGACATTTTTTGGTTGTTGTGACTGGGGGGAGGGGTGCAACCGGCATCCAGTGGGTAGAGACCAGGGCTGCTGCTAAACATCCTGCAACGCACAGGACAGCCCCCTACCTCCAGCAAAGATTTATCTGACCCCATGGGGCAGCGCTGTCCAGGTTGAGGAATGCTTCCCAAGAACAAATCAGCAATCCTTCACAGTGGCCCCTCTTCCCAATCCTCATGGGAAATATGAACTTAAAGTGTAATTGCAAACATCCCTGGCTTCTCACTTTCTTCTGCATTTTTGGCTCTTTTTCTCCTTTCTCTCATTCTCCTTTCCTCCGGAGAAGCTGCATGGTTTTAAAAGGAGTAAAAATAAAGACTCCTATTTAGACTTCGATACCTTCAACCCTTACGTCTTTTTCAATTTGCTTTGTTTTACCACTGAATCAAACAGTCCACGGGACATGAGCCTCACAAACAGTCCGCGGACTAAGGTCACACGGGGGTATGAGCGCTAGGCTTCCTACGTGCCTCCCTTGGTCCTCAAAGAGACGTGTCTGAGGGTCCTGCAGGCCCCCATGAAGTCATGAAGTGAGGAATCCACCAGACAGGGACCTCCTTTTACTTTTCTTAAGGCACTTGAACTTAGAGAAAATTTAACTTAAAGCAAATGGCAGGAGATATCCAGCTTTTGTTTGAGGGCTTCCCTGGGTCAGGGGATTCTTTGTTTCATCAAAATTGCCTAGACTTGGAGTTCCCATTTGGCTCAGCAGGTTAGGAACCTGACCTAGGAGTTCCCACTGTGGTGCAGCAGAAACGACTCCGACTAGTAACCATGAGGTTGCAGGTTCGATCCCTGGCCTTGCTCAGTGGGTTGAGGATCCGGCGTTGCTGTGAGCTGTCGTGTAGGTCGCAGACGTGGCTCAGATCTGGCGTTGCTGTGGCTGTGGTATAAGCCAGCGGTTGTAGCTCCGATTTGACCCCTAGTCCCGGAACTTCTATATGCCGCGGGTGCTGCCCTAAAAAGCAAAAAAAAAAGGAACTCGACCTAGTGTCCATGAGGATGCAGATTTGATCCCTGGCCTCATTTGCATTGCAACAAGCTTCTGTGTGGGTCACAGTTGTGCCTTGGATCCCATGTTGCTGTGGCTGTGGTGTAGGCTGACAGCTGCAGCTCTGACTGGACTCCTAGCCCGGGAACTTCCATATGCTGCCAGCATGGCAGTAAAAAGAAAAAAAAAATTGTCTAGACTCAGAAATTAAGGTGTCCGCCAAGGGTCATGGTAGGGGGAAGGGTGATAAAGCACACAGTTTAAAATATCTTTCCTGGAGTTCCTGTTATGGCGCAGCAGAAACAAATCTGACTAGGAACCATGAGGATAAGTGATCCCTGGTCTCACTCAGTGGGTTAAGGATCCAGCATTGCTGTGAGCTATGGTGTAGGTTGCAGACACGGCTCGGATCTGGCGTTGCTGTGGCTGTGGCGTAGGCCAGTAGCTGTAGCTCCTATTCGATCCCTAGCCTGGGAACCTCCATAAGCTGCACATGCAACCCTAAAAGGCAAAAAAATTAAAAATAAAACATCTTTCTTGACATTCCTCAGGCCTTGGTATACTCCTAAGCAAGTCTTGCTTATCTAGATGCTTTCAACGCTGGGACTAGGGTAAGAGAAAGTGTGGGGCCTAGAGCACAAAATTCACAGAGGCACTCAGTCTCAGGGCCCCACAAGGTTCGGTTCAGGGCAGCACCAACCTGAGAGCACCCCAGGCAGTCTTGTCCCACTCTAGTCCTGACCCTGAGGTTCCCCAACCTTCTCAAGGGGCTGGAGCCGCCTCATGCTGTTGGCAGGACGTGCATGAGGATACAAAATTCTTGTAGGCGGACAGCTCCAGGACTGGGAAGGACCTTGAATCTCCCTTTGCCCAGCTTTGGAGATAAGCCCTAACAAGGTCTCTTGGTCTCAGATGCTTCCTTCCAGCTCTGACCCAGCCTATTCTTAGTCCAGGATTATTTTACTTGGTTCCCTCGGATGTCTGTGTTATCTTTCCATTCCCAAATCATTTATACGCCTCTTTCTGACTATCCAAGCAATATCTCTCCTTTGATCTTCTGAATCCCTGTGGTTCTCAGTTTGTTCCTTATTCAAGGCACTTTCCTAAGCTGATATCCTTTTTTCTTGCCCTTATTAATTTCTAACTTACTGTTTGTGGTGGTCTAAGTAATGGCCACCAAAATATCCATGTGCTAATTCCTGGAACCCGTGCCTTTTACCTTATGTGGCAAAAGAAGGAAGCTTGTACATGTGATAAGGTTAAAGAACTTGAGGGAGTTCCCACTGTGGCTCAGAGGTAGTGAATCTGATTAGTATCCATCAGGACTTGGTTTCGATCCCTGGCCTTGCTCAGTGGGTTAAGGATCCGATATTGCTGTGAGCTGTGATGAAGGTCCCAGACGTGGCTCAGATTCTGCATTGCTGCAGCTGTGGCTGTGGCTGTGGCTGTGGCCGGCAGTTACAGCTCCAATTAGACCCCTAGACTGGGAACTTCCATATGCCTCAGGTGTGGTCCTAAAAAGAGCCCCCCCCACCAAAAAAGGTATTGGTTCTGAAGCAATCAAACCTGGGTTCAAATTCTGGCAGGCCATAAAAAAGAATGAAATAATGCCATTTGCAGCAACATAGATGCAACTAGAGATTCTCGTACGAAGTAAGTCAAAAAGAGGAAGACATCATATGATATCACTTACATGTGGAAGCTAAAATATGATGCAAATGAACCTATCTACACAACAAGATAGACTCACAGACTTAGAGAATAGGCTTGGGGTTGCCAAAAGGGAGAGGGAAGGGAGAAGGACCCATTGGGAGTTTGGGGTTAGCAGATGCAAACTATTACATTAAGAATGCATAAGCAATGAGGTCCTATATATTGTGGAAACTATATCCCATATCTTGTATAGCTCATGATGGAAGATGACATAAGAAAAAAATATAGGTATATATATATGTATGACAGGGTCACTTTGCTGTACAGCAGAAAGAGGCACAACATTGTAAACCAGCTACACTTTAATAAAAAAATAAATTCTGACGACCCCTGTAGTAGACTGTTGCCAATGTATTATCTGCTGGGCTTTTGAACTTCTGTCCTATACAAGGCAAGCAGTGTTAGTTGTTCATTTTCAACTTCCCATTACAAACAGAGCTCTAATTTTGTATAGGGTGGTAGTCTATTCATAAAATGGTATAGAAATCACCGATAATTCCAGAACATTTCCATCATCCCTCAAAGAAAACATACCCAATTAGCAGTCGCTTTTTTTTTTTTTTTTAAATGGCCACACCTAGGCCACATGGAATTTCCTGGACCAGGGATTGAATCTGAGTGACCTATGCCACTACAGCTGTGGCAACACCAGATTCTTGACCCACTGTGCCACAGTGGGAACTACAGCAGTGACATTACCCTTTTTCTTTTTTTTTTTAGGGCTGCATCTGCAACATAGGGAAGTTCCCAGGCTAGGGGTAGAATTGGAGTGTAGCCAGCAGCCTATACCACAGCCACAGCTGAGCTGTGGGATCTGAGCCACATTCTGCAACCCATGCCACAGCTTGTGGCAACACTGGATCCTTACCCCACTGAGCGAGCCCAGGGATCAAACCTGCATCCTCAGGGACACTGTGTCAGGTCTTTACCCGTTGAGCAATAATCGGAACTCTTAATTAGCTTTTGAATGAATAACCTTTGTCTCAGAATGGCTGAGAATATCTGGCTCCTAGGAATCAGAATTTGTTGATTTTATTGGCACCTAGTATAGAGTTAAAGAAACATTCCTTGTTGACTCAGCAACCATTTGATAAGCTAATTTAGTGTGTGTGTGTGTGTGTGTTTGTGTTTGTGTGTGTGTGTGTGTGTGTGTGTACAATCACAGGCATCCCACATCTGAGCTCAGGATATCAGTTTCTCCCACAGGAAATAGGGAGATCCTGTCGTGGCACAGCTGAAACAAATCTGACTAGGAATCATGAGGTTGCGGGTTCGATCCCTAGCATCGCTCAGCGCGTTAAGGATCCAGCGCTGCCGTGAGCTGCAGTGTAGTTTGCAGATGCGGCTCGGATCTGGCATTGCAGTGGCTGTGGCGTAGGCTGGCAGCTACAGCTCCGATTAGAACCCTAGCCTGGGAACCTCAACATGCCACAGGTGCGGGCCTAAAAAAAGACAAAAGCAAAAAAAAAAAAGGCTGAAATAATAACAACTGCCATAATAATGCTGATAATAATCCTGGCTGTGTATTTTAAGACACATGAGGAAGCTATTGTGATGGATGGAGTGAGGCTGCGGCCCTCTTTCTCCTCCACCTCTGGGAGAGAATTCCCCCAGGCAGGCTGGAAGGAAGAGCTCCGGTTTCCATCTTCTCAAGTGCATTGACCTTCTTTCATTCCCGCTGCCAGTTACTGTGGCTCATGTAGCTGCAAGAAGAGAAACGGAACCAGAGTTTCGGAGGGTGCCTCGAAAGCTCCTCAGTTGTATTAATCTTTTACTTTCAGAGCACTTTATAAATAGCCCTCTTTTGGGCACACACAAAGAAGGGCAAGTCAAAATGAAAATAGCCTAGTTCTTCTTCTTACCTAAGGCTGCCTATTTTCCACACCTGTCAGACTGGATGGGATGTCTCTGGGAGTGTCTGCCTGATTTGGTTCAGAGTGTCAGCTGCAGAAGCAGATGCCTTTTTGCCTACTTTACGTTCTAAAAAAAGTTCATCCTGGAAAACATCCCAGTTCAGTGTTTAAGTTACTCTGCTCTGTTGATGCTTTCAAATAGTTAATCATCGTACTATACTTATTTTGGAGACGGTTCATTGCCCTTATTTCTAAACAGCTCAGTTCTCTTTTTCACCTGCTGTGGCTAACAGGGCATTGTTCCGGCTGGGGTCCTTCCTTAAAAGTGTAAGCTGCTGTCAACTTAGAAGGAACAAGAAATACTCTGCACTTCATTGAAATCAAAATATATACCTCAGAGGTATTGTGGGTTCAGTTCCATGCCACAGCAATTAAGTGAATATTGCAATAAATCAAGTCACAGGAATATTTTGGTTTCCCTATGCTGTATCTATTAAGTGTGCAATAAGCATATGCCTAAAAAAACAATGTACATACCTTAATTAAAAATACTTACTGCTGCAGTTCCCGTTGTTGCTCAGTGGAAACGGACCTGACTAGTATCACTGAGGACGCAGGTTTGATCCCTGGCCTCGCTCAGTGGGTTAAGGATCCAATATTGCATGAGCTGTGGTGTGGGTCGTAGATGCGGCTTGGATCTGGTGTTGCTGTGGCTGTGGGGTAGGCCAGCAGCTATATGTCCAATTCGACCTGTAGCCCGGGAACCTCCGTATGCTGTGGGTAAAGCCCTAAAAAGACAAAAACAAAACAAAACAACTTATTGCTAAAAAAAAGTTAATCGTCATCTGAGCCGTCAGTGACTCATAATCTTTTTGCTGACAGAGGAATTACCAAAATGTGACCCAAAGACATAGAGTGAGCAAATGCCGTTGGAAAATGGCACCAAAAGAATTGCTCAAGGCACGGTTGCCACAAACCTTCAGTTTGTAAGAAGTGCAATCCCTGGACAGCAAAATAAAGTGAAGTGCAATTAAACAGGTTGTGCTTGTCGCTCCATTATTTTAACAGCTGATACCAGAGAATGAACAGATACAAGAAGGAAATATTTCATTGTGGATGTGACCAATCCAATGGCAAAACATTAAAAAAAGGAGCAATTAAAATAGAGCTTACAGATCTAACAACAAAACGAAAGTGAAAATAGGAGTTCCCACTCTGGGTGGTGGGTTAAGAATCCAGCTGCGGAGGCTTAGGTTGCTGCAGAGGCATGGGTTAAATCCCTGGCCTGGCACAGTGTGTTAAAGGGTCTGGCATTGCTGATGTTGTGGTGAGCTGAGGCTCAGATTAAATCCCTGGCTTGGGAACGTCCACATGCTGCAGGAGCAGGCATTTATTTATTTATTTATTTTTTGCCTTTTTGTCATTTTATGGCCGCAGGTTTATGACCGCACCCACGGCATGTGGAGGTTCCCAGGCTAGGGGTCTAATCGGAGCTGTGGCCACTGGCCTGCGCCGCAGCCACAGCAACGCAGGATCCGAGCCGATGTGGTGAAGATCGGCAGCTGCAGCTCTGATTAGACCCCTAGCCTGGGAACCCCCATATGCCCCAGATACAGCCCTAAAAAGCAAAAAAAAAAAAAAAAAAAAGCTAAAGATTTCCTATCACAAGTGATATATAAAAGACCATGTCTCAAATTCTGACAGCTATTCTAGAAACAGAGTTCTAAAAGTTAACTTTGACCAAGGTCAGAGTCATTGCAACGATTATATAGCTTCCAAGAAGATGACTTTTGAAGGAGAAAACACTCAGTTGGATGTAAGTTGTGGCATATTTTCTAGAAACTAATTATACTGTTTTATAGAACATTATTTAAATAAGTCAGGTGTGTATAGTAAGATGAGTTGTGCTATTCACCTTGTAAAAATGGTATGTAGATTTTTCCATTATAAAAGGCATTCTTCTAAAAAAGATGACATTTCTAATGAAAGCTGCATCTAAGAAGAGCTGTACTACCAAGCTCAGAAAAGTCACCCTAGGGGAAAAATGCTTAGCAGCTTGTATTTAAATAGCTTCCTTAAATATATTCTTGTTATTCATTGTATACGACCTTACATATAATTCAGGTTTATTTATAATTACCTGAGTGAGAAGGAGTAGTAAATGTTCAGAATTACAAATTATTAACTTTTAATGGTGTACTATAAAAGTTAATTTTAGCAGGTAAATATGAAGCCTGTAGCAGCTTGTTTGAGAGAGGAAATTTTAATGAGTAGGTCATAGCACTGCCCATTCAGGAGCAAACAGCCCTTCCTCCTCTCCCCTCATTCATATCGTCTTGTCCACTCCAGATTACCTGCACTATCCATACCAACTGGCAGAGGAATTTTGCTCTCTTTGCATTTGATTGCTATGTCCCCCTCCTCTCCCCTCATTCATATCGTCTTGTCCACTCCAGATTACCTGCACTATCCATACCAACTGGCAGAGGAATTTTGCTCTCTTTGCATTTGATTGCTATGTCCCCCGCCCCTTATTATTTTTTTCCTTTTAGGGCCACAGCTGGGGCATATGGAAGTTCCCAGGCTAGGGGTCAAGTCAGAACTGTAGCTGCAGGCCTACACCACAGCCACAGCAACACGGGATCCAAGCCACATCTGCGATCTATACCATGGCTTGCAGCAATGCAGCAATTTAACCCACTGAGGGAGGCCAGGGATCAAACCCGCATCCTCGTGGATAGTAGTTGGGTTCTTAACCTGCTGAACCACAATGGGAACTCCTGCTATGTCCCTTTGAGTTGAATTGTTATGTCTCATTGAGGTCAGGCCCACACAACATCCAGTGAATATTCTCGCTGGTTCCTTCCCACTCTGTCTCTAGGCCTAACTCTGCAGACTCTTAGCAGGCTAGGAGAGGGAGACAGAAAACTACTTTTCCCATCTCCTTCAAAGCATATGAAGTGTGATTCTTTCTGCTTAGCTTTTGCTCACTTCACTGAGTCTGAGGAATGTAACTCTCACCCTGCAAAGATAGATGCTTACTTTTCATCAGCCCCTTTGCTTTACACCCGCTCCCTTCCCAGCTCACTGCACCAGAGGGATGCCTGCCTAGGACTTCTGGGCACTTGTTTTCCCATTTGTACATAAGATCCAGTTGGCTCGCTCCTAGGTTTTCCAGAGACTTCCAGGGCTACCAATACTTTAATATTCAAATGAAACGGTGGTTGCTTCCATCTCTTGTGTCCCAGGGCACCAGCATTCTAAGTTTTCCAAAAATGTTCAGGAGAGGGTTATGGTCTCATCTCATTTGGTGTCGTAGTCTGCTTCCCTCTGTTAGTCTGAGCGAAGGGCTCCTGGCCTCGCCTGAGCCCACCCCATCCTGTGGCCACAGCTCTGTCCCTCTTCCTTTATCTCTTGTTCTCTCCTCTTTGCATGTTGCAGGTATGACTCTCATGTTGCACAGTTAGGCTGAAGAAAAATGGGACTTTCTTGGAGTTCCCATTGTGGTGCAGTGGAAACAAATCTGACTAGGAACCATGAGGTTGCAGGTTCGATCCCTGGCCTCACTCAGTTGGTTAAGGATCTGGCGTTGCCATGAGCTGGGGTGTAGGTCACAGACCCAGCTCGGATCCTGCATTGCTGTGGCTGTGGCGTAGGCTGGCAGCTGTAGCTCCAATTCGACCCTTAGCCTGGGAACCTCCATATGCTGTGGGTGTGGCCCTAAAAAGACAAAAAAAAAAAAAAAAAGTTGTAAGTGGGACTTTCTTAATTTTTCTGTGATTGTGTCTAGTGATCACCGTTCCATGTAGCCAGAAGCTTCATCTTAGGTCAGCCAGTAGCCAGAAGCCCCTTTCAGGTTAAAACTCATGAATTCTCCCCTTTCCTCTTTCTCCCCATTAAGTTCTGGGCAGTGGTGGGGTAGGCTTAGATGGTGTCAGAGCTTCGAGGGGGTGGTAGAATGCAGCCTGTTTTCCCCCATCTGTCCTTGCTGGTCTTCACTTCATCTTGGGTTATTGAGTAATTAAAAAAAAAAAAAAAGTTCGTCTTGGGGAGTTCCTGTCGTGGTTCAGCAGTAACGAACCCGACTAGGATCCATGAGGATTCGAGTTTGATCTCTGGCTTTGCTCAGTGGGTTAAGGATCTGGTATTGCCATGAGCTGTGGTGTTGGTCGCAGACAGGCTTGGATCTGGCATTGCTGTGGCTGTGGTGTAGGTCGCCAGCTGTGGCTCTGATTCAATCCCTAGCCTGGGAACCTCCATATGCTACAGGTATGGACCTAAAAAAAAAAAAGCAAAAAAAAGTAGTTCCCGTTGTGGCACAGCTGAAATGAATCCGACTAGTATCTGTGAAGATGTGAGTTTGATCCCTGGCCTTGCTCAGTGAGTTAAGAATCTGGTGTTGCCGTGAGCTGTGGTGTAGGCTGCAGAGAGGCTCGGATCCCATATTGCTGTGGCTGTGGTGTAGGCCAGCATCTGTAGCTATGATTTGACCCTTAGCCCTGGAACTTCCATATGCCGCAGGTGAGGGCATTTAAAAAAAAAAAGGAGTTCATCTTTGTGGTTCTTTTCCTTCTTCCTTCTTCCCCCTGGTGTTTGTGGAGATGTGCTTGTTCTGTCCGCTCTATTCAGACCACGCTGGTGAGAGTTCCCTGCCTTGACTGCAAGGACTCTGGGTCTGCTGATTATAGGTGCCACTTCTTTGCAGCTCTTGGCCTGTGAGTAAGACTTGTTTCTGCTGAATCCTTCAGCACCCTGAGGGGCCCTGGGGTGCAGCAAGGCCACCCTAGGCCTGTCACCCTTGATGTGTCACACAGCCATCTCCATTCACGCTCTGTGAGGTGCAGAGAGCGAGATCATGCCCATCTGGAACGCAAGGCACAGGTTTGCTTTGCTCCCATCCTCAAACTCTCCCAGGATCATCCCGAGGGCTGGTCCGGGGACAGGGAGCAGAGCACTAAAGAGAAGTTTCATCTCTCTTCTCTCTGACTTGCCTGTTCCTTCGTCTGCAGACTCAGGAAAATCTCAGAGGCTGATGGGAGTAGGGGTAGAAAGAAAAGAGTTTGCCCAGTTACCTTCTATTTTAAATCTATAATGTATGCCTAGGGTCCTGAGTCTTTAAAAGCCCCAAAGCCAGGAATCTGACCCCTTTGTCCTGCGCTGACATCCCCCTCTTTGTGGAATGCAGGCGCTGAGAAAGTGGGGGTGGGGGAGGGGACGGGTCAGAAAGTAGGCGGTGCTGGGAAGTGGAGCCGCACTGGGTAATGTTCCAAAATAATATCCTGCTGCTTGTGTAAATCTTAGTCTGAAGTTTTGGAACAAATGAGTAATGGAGGGTGTTAGTGCAGTGATGTGCAAGGGACCACCTAAAAGTACTGTACCTCAGTCCCTCCAGGTCTCCAGGAATTTTTTACCGTCTCTTTCTCCAGTTCTGGTCTTTTCACAGTTCCTGAGTGGTTTTCGTCACAGTTTTTCTTCTCCTTTCACCTCCCCAGGTGTCCTCCTGGTCTGTTGTATCTACAGATACTACAGGTTGGATTCATTTACCTAGCTTCCTTTCTTTCTTTTTTTTTACATTAGCCGTTGCTCCAGGCTTGGAGTAGGGGTGGAGTCCTTTCAGAGCCAAAGAGTTCCTCTAGGAATTGTCTGTAAAAGGAGCAAATCCCCATCCTGTACAAATGCATGTGAATTATACCTCCCTCCTATTACTTGAAAGCAACTGCAGTCCTATTTTGTTGTAAATAAAATTTGCCCTTTCTCTCAAATGTATACATTTATTTTTGTTTATTTTTTGGATTATAGTTACTTAAAAAAAAAAGAAAATCACTTATGAACAGGATTTGCTGATAGTTTCACCAGGAACCACAACCCAAGAAAACGGAGTCAACTAAATTTGCATGCAAAGCGTCACCTCTCTGTGCTTCTAAAAATTCATACTTCCTTAACCGTTCTCCACCTCCTGAGGCTCAGAGAATTGAAACTCAAACCTACCGAAGGCACACTGCCCAGTTCTCTCAGTGACACAGAAACTGAATGAAAACTTTTGTTAAAGGGGCAGGGGATGGAGGTACAGAGGACCTGTATTCATTTAAGTGTGCTTGGTTTTGCCTTTAATGCTGAGTGTGATTTTGAAGGAGGCTAGATATGCCTTAAAGTTGATGCCACTATTTTGAGCTATTGGCATTTAAAAAACAGATGCAAGAAGATAACTCTGACCCTACCCCTTCTTTTTCTAAAAAGCCCGGGGCGGGGTGTGTGTGTGTGTGTGTGTGGAAATAAATAATATCCCTATATGGAAGACATCTTTTCCATACCAGAAGGAAGGTAACACTCTTATCACCAAGACTGAAGTTGAAAAATCAATCAATCAATCAATAACAGACAAACTGAGGAGTTCCCGTTGTTGCTCAGCTGGTTAAGAACCTGACTAGTGTCCATGAGGTTGGATCCGCTGGCTCAGTGGGTTAAGGATCTGGCGTTGCTGCAAGCTGTGAAGTAGGTGACAGATCTGGCTTGGCTCTGGCATTGATATGACTGTGTCATAGGCTGGCAGCTGTAGCTCCCATTCGACCCCTAGCCTGGGAACTTCCACATGCTGCAGGTATGGTCCTACAAAGACTGAAATTAGAACAGAAAATTCCACACACATAGACCTTGTTCAAACAATTATTATCTTCCTTTGGTGTCTCCACATAATTTAGTTACTTTGCCACAATTATGTCTAATTCAACCTAGTATATAAGCATCTAGATTTTGCCATTTCTTTGGGTCTTAATTTCCTTTTGAGGGTTTTTGTGTCCTATAAATCATATACTGCATCTGTTTGTATCCTTTCTTCCTGTGTATTTGTCTTAACTTACTTCTCAGGCTCAGTGAAGACCCTAGGATCATGGAGGGAAACTTTTGCCTCTCTCCTAGTTTCTTAGGTAGATGCTCCTAAGAGAGAGGAGTGAAAGGGGCAGGGGCCTGAGCCTGCAGACCAGGTTCTTGTTGGCCCATGTTTATTTTCCTGGTTACTTTATTTCATTATGATTCAGAGTTTCACAAAATACATACATATATATTTTTGTTTTGTTTGTTTGTTTTCCTTTTAGGGCAGGACCTATGTCATATGGAAGTTCCCAGGCTAGGGGTAGAATCGGAGCCACAGCTCATGACAATGCCAGATCCTTAACCCACCGAGTGAGGCCAGGGATCAAACCCGCTATCTTCACGGGGACTAGTTGGGGTCTTAACCCGCTGAGCCAAAACAGGAACTCCCAAAATATATTTTTTTAAGGAATTAATTTATATTTTTTGTCTGCATTTAATCTTTTAAAAGTCGAATAGTACTAAAAGGGGAAATAGTCTGGGGAGGAATGTTTTCACGTTAATGTTCAGACTTTGACTCAGTCTCCTGTAGTCTGCTTGCCCCTCCGGTGCTTCACACATTCCATCCCTCTCTGATTTTCCCAGAGGGCATAAAATGTCCTCCTGTGAGGGTGGATGGGCACCACGGATCTGATTGCTCCATAAGCAGACTCACTTGTTCACGCTTTTTTTCACCCCCTCCACTGTACCCACCCCAAGCCTTCCATGGCATCTCAGGTTTGTCTTCGGGGCTTCTCAGGATTCGTCTTTCACTTCCCCAAATCCCTAACCATCCCTCCAACTTCCGTTCTTCTTCATATTTTGTGATTCTGCATTCTCTGCTATAGTGGCCACAAGAATGCACTACCTGGACCTCCCACTGCAGGGACTGAAATTGAACCGGGGCCTGGTGATCACCATTGAACACTTTTATTTCTTTTTTAATCTTTTAGAAATCTTTTTTGGCCACCCCCATGGCATACGGAGTTCCTGGGCCAGGAATCAGATCTGAATCGCAGCTGTGATCAGCAGGCAGCATCGGATACTTAACCCACTGTCCTGGGCCAAGGATCAAACCTGAGTCTAGGGCTCCAGAACCCTGCTGCAGGAGCCCCACCACTGAACCTGTTTTACCAAGTGTTGCTCTGCTGGGGTTCATGGCTTCCTCTCTCCTGGGTACAGTGTCCTCTCTTGCTGCACAGTGGGGCCTCAGAGTTTATTTTCGGTGGCCAACTTGGGCTTACACAGTTCCACAGCTGTGCAATAATCAGTGGCAAAGAAGGAAGATTGGCTCTCTCCCCGCTGCTGTCAATGCAGGCAAATGAGTTTCTTTCTTTCTTTTTTTCGGCAAGAAATAGATTTATTAAGATAGGACGCTTGTGAGAGATGCAAGTGGGCAGGCACGGAAACTGCCCCGAGGATCCGTGGCAAATGGGTTTCAAGGCAGAGTTCCTTGGACCCAGTGGTTTAAGTTTAGAAGAACGATCTTTCTTTCCCTGTCTGTCCCTCCTGGTGCTCCTTCTCTTGGACCCAGACACGTGCACAGATAGCTGAGCTGGGGCCACGTCTGAAAGAAAGTCACTGTGATATTCTAAGAATTCATCACTTCTTACGGCAGTTAGAGCCGCCTCCTCTGCAGTGTTTCCAGCTTTCAGCTCTTCCTTCTTTCTTCAGCCTGTCAGCGAGGGGAACATTTCTCCTTACCCCTCTTGGTCCTTTTGGCTGTTCTAATAATTAAATTGACATAAGACTGATTAATAGGAGAAAAACCCATTTAATTTGTACGTATGGGGGCTCACAGAAGTATGAGACTCAAAGAAGTGACTAAAGCAGTGGACTTTTTAGACAAAGGAACAATACGTTTATGAAGAATTGACAAAAAGTTTGGGCCGGGGGTAGTAAATTAGTCAAGAAATAACAAAGTTTGTTTACATAGACTTGCTGGCCTTGAAGTCCCTGCCTCTGGTGATAAGGATGTTGTGCCGTCTCCTGGGTACAGGGAGAGTGTCTTTCACATGGGAGATTTATTTCCTGCTTTCAAGGGGACAAAGGAGGGTCAGATGCCCTGCTTGTATCAGCAGTTTCTTAAGTAACTTTAATTCAATATAACCAGCATGCCAAAGTGGCATATTTTGGGGCTGCCTGCCCTGAACCCCATAAAACTCAATCTTTATATCGCCCCCTTCCTCTCCGCCAACTGTTGAATCCGATCGGATTGACTGTTCTCAACGTGCCTTATTCATTTTGTGGGCATTCCTAGCTCAGTCTTCCTCTGCTCCCACCCCAGTGTTCTCTCTCATCTCCCTAGATCAAGCTTAAGGCTGTTTTCCCCCTCAAAGCATCCTCAGTCGATTCCAATCCAGAGGCTAAGATCTCTGTGGAATTTTATAGCGTTTGTGGTTGTAGGTTTCATTTGATGATTGCACGAAGACTTGCACTCTTTCATGTCAGCAATACCTCGAAAAACAAACCCTCGCCTAACACAGATCTCTTTCTCTGGGCACAGACACTGCTGGAGGGAGGCTATGGTGTTCCTTGGTGCTAATTCGTAGTAGCAGTGGGTGAGTAGGAAGAGACAGTGGTGCTGTCTTGGATCTTGGAGAAAGTCCAGAACTGGACTCAGTAGCTCTGCTGAGCCAGACCTTGGCGGGGCTTGGGCAGCCTTGGCACTAAGCCCTGCCTCTGTGTCGCCGAGGGTATCCAGTGGGGCAGTGGTGTTCTAGATCAAGAGAACCTTCGATTCTTCAGACTCATCTTGACCTTAGGGCCTTTGCGTATGCTTCATACTCTGCTCGGAATCCCCAGCACTCAAATCTTAGCCTGGCTGTCCCTTTTCATTAAGGTCCCCGCCCAAATACTTCCATGTCATCCCTTTCAGATCTAAGTTAACCTGACCCTAAAACTCTCTACTGCAGCATGCATCCACTTTTTCTGTTATTCTTATATTTCTTATATATTTATATTCTGTTAATTAATTTATTTATTGCGTTTTAGGGCTGCGCCTGCGGCATTCAGAGGTTTCCAGGCTAGGGGTCGAATTGAAGCTACACTTGCCAGCCTACACTGCAGCCACAGCAAAGCCAGATCGGAGCCACGTCTCACTGCAACGTTATATTCTTAACCCACTGAGCGAGGCCAGGGCTCAAACCTGCAAGTTCATGGTACCTAG
This sequence comes from Catagonus wagneri, assembly GCA_004024745.2. NCBI lineage: Eukaryota > Metazoa > Chordata > Mammalia > Artiodactyla > Tayassuidae > Catagonus > Catagonus wagneri. The sequence continues at coordinate 7,668,766 of PVHT020000009.1, forward strand.
TCAGATTCGTTTCTGCTGCACCACGACAGGAACTCCAGGAACTCCTCTTTTATTCTTTATAGCACTTAACTGAATTGCCATCTCTATTTAATTCTTTTCTTGCTTATTGTCTGTTCTATGAGTTTAGAGTGACCCTATCAGTCTTGTTCATTCCTGAAATTCCCACCACTTAGAACAGTGCTGGCATATGGTAGGGGTGCTGAATACCTGTTAACTAAATGAGTGAGTAAACTGGGAAAGGACCTTTGCACAGTTCCCTCCACTGAAGTAAAGAGCGCTGTAGCTCTTTCCATCTTGGAGGAGAGGGAGAGGAGGCTGTGAGTCTAGTGACTCCAGTCAGTACCCTGAACTCTGTCCTTTCTCCGCCAGCATCCAGATTTTGAAAGAGAACTGAATTCATGGCTCCCAGAGCCCAGGCTGCCCGATGATCCTCCAGTTACTCCACTATATGAGCTTAGTCCAATTGGACACCCCCTACAGAGCCTCAGGGACCGCTGGCCCCAAAGCAGCTTTGGTCAGCTAGCCATAGTTTGTGGGGGTCCTTTCGAAACTGTCTTTGGGTGTGTAAACGCTAGGCTGGCAAATGCTGAAACAGTGGCTAATGAATAAATTTCATCGTTTTAGAGTTCAGTTTTCATATTTTTTTGACTTTTTCAATTTTCTCATCGAAGTGTATCTTATATATTGTAAAACGTGCAGATATTAAATGAAAATCTAACCACCACCCAGACCAAGATATATTCAGCATTCCACCAGGTTCCTTCACTCTCACGCCAAGCGATACCCCTGAAAGGTAAGCTAACCTAGATCCCCATAGATTATTCTTGCCTTTTTAGGAATATCATATAAAAGGAATTCTACAGTTTCTTTTTTTTTTTTAATGATCATCTAAAAAAATAAATTAAAAAAAAAATGAAAGTGGTCATCTACCCTGACACTGCATGACTGGGAGTGGGCTCGAGCTTTTTTAGTCTTCCTCAGTCTGTCCAGTGTGACTCAGGCAGGGTTTCAGTCATGACACACTCCCTGTACAACCTACAGCAGATGTCTTTCATCTTGTTAATCCTTGGTGTCCTCATCTACAAGATGGAGAGAATAATCATTCCTACTTTGGGAAACCCTTGTTAGGATGAGTAATATTTTGTAAGTGCCTCATTGCAGTGCCTGGAACATAGGTGTCTGATAAATGTATGTTGAATAAATATAAGTTCATATATACATATGAACTTATATTTATTCTTGGCTTATATATATATATATTCTTGGCTATGGTAGGCATTCATTAAATATTCATTCAAATAATCTATTGGCCGTGTTCCTGCTTGTAGTGTGGATTTCTCTTGCCTTCAGGATTCAGTTTCGGTATTAAGGATGTGTATGTGGGAGTTCCCCTCGCGGCGCAACGGAAATGAATCTGACCAGGAACCATGAGGTTGTGGGTTTGATCCCTGGCCTTGCTCAGTGGGTTAAGCATCTGGCGTTGCTGTGAGCTGTGCTGTAGGTCGCAGACGCGGCTCCGATCAGGTATTGCTGTGGCTCTGGTGTAGGGCTGAGGCTTCAGCTCAGACTAGACCCCTAGCCTGGAAGCCTCCATATGCCGCGGGTGCATATAAAAGGACAAAAAGACAAAAAAAAAAAAAGGCTGTGTATGCGGCCGAGGAGGTCTACAAAGCGTTTTTTTTTTTTTTTTTTTTTTGCACTTTCTGGAATTAAACGCTATGAGTTTGGCTTCCTGCCTTTGGATTTTACCAGCCAGGGTCACGTATGGACATTTCACTTTAATACAAGAAACAGTTATTAAACAAATACAAAGCTCGGTGCTTGTCATTCATGTTTTATTCATTCCCTCATTCGCTCACAAGTCTGATCCAGTCTTCGCCGCATCTCACTTTAGTGGCATTGGTTCAGGACCAGGGGAGGTCCCTTTAAAGCCCTGGAAAGGGTCTGGGTGTGGGTGTCTGCGGGGAGGCCACGCCCCATCACGTGTCCACCGTCCCAGCGGGGCGGGGCCGGCGACTCTTAGCTACCGTCAGTTCCGGTTCTCTGTCAGTCGAGAGCAAGCAAGTCAGAAGGCGGTAGTTGGCAATCGGAGCTGAGCGTGAGTACTTGGGACCCGGTCCTCCTCCTTCGAACCATAACCTAGCCGCCCCCCCCTCCCCAGCCCGACAGCTTACCGCCTGCCCTCGCTCCCTCCCGTCCGCGACGGCTGAGAGAAATGGCGGCGGTGCCCGATCTCCTTCTCCTCCTCCGCCTCCCCGGACCCTCTCCTCTGTACACGACTCCGCGCCCCACGCGCTGCAGGCCCCTCGGCGCCTGGAGCTGGCACCCGGGGGCTGCGGCCTGGGGCGGCGGGGCGCGGCCGGGCGGGGGGGGGGGAGCCGCGGGGAGGGGGCCGGGGCGCCCCCGGGACAATGCGGCGGCCTGGGCCCGGGCGGGGGCGCATGTGGGGCCTGCGCCTGCCGGAGGCCTCGGTGGGGCCTCCACCCCTGCCCGCAGGATGGAGGGCGCTCCGGGGGTGCGGGAGAGCGGGCCAGGGCGGAGGAGGGCCCAGGGGGCTGCAGTGGAGACTGGGGTGGTGGGGAGGCTGGTTTGTTGGGGGTAGTGATCGCTTCGAGAGAAGAAAATGGCGCTTGGTGCAAGTCCCTCCTCTTCCCACACCGTCTCCTCCGCATTTTGCCGCTTCCCACGCCCCCTCCGACCAACCTGCCTGCCCTCGCCCAAGACGTTGCCTGTCCGAGGTTCTGGCGACTTCTTGGTCTGGTGCGACCCCTCTTCCTCCGTTTCGGTGTTGATCACCCTCGTGTTGTACCGAATTCGTGAGCCCTTTAGTCCTAGTTTATTTTCACCTCGTCTTTTCTAATCCTCCTTCCCCCAGGCCTTCATCAAAGATCGAAAATTCATTTTTAGGTTGTGTCGTGTGTATGTTCTATACCAGCGCTTTTAGTATCATTTTGCCTTCAGTAGGAGCCTGCCCCGCCCCCTTTTTTATCTTGAACCGTAAAGTCTTATTAAGTAAAAATTAAAATGTATTTTGTTAGAAGTTCAAAGAGGCTGATTTTAGTTACCATTATCTTCTTTTAGTGTCCGATGATCTTACACTTGGGTTAGACACGAGATGGTTCTTTGAAATGATCTTAGGCCCCCAGGCACCTTTAATGAACAGATGGCATAGTTCTGCTTGACCGTTTCAAAGTGAAAAATAGGTTATGTTCAATTTAATTACCTTAAAAAATGTTTCCTAGCGTTGTTAGCAGCCAGCATAAAAAACAATTGATTCTGGAGATAAGGTTGTAAAGTGGGGCACTTAACAGGACATGTATACAACGTGGTTACGAATATTGCTGCTCCCTTTTGAATTTACTCCTCTTGTCATCAAGAAATTGTCAGTTAAAAGCAGTGTGGCTGGATTGGGCATAGTTTGAGCTTTTTGAATTTAGTGGCTGGCCAGGAATGGCCCATTTCTTTAACCTTGACCTCCTATTGTGGGGCACATTCAGTGCCAGTGCAAATGCAAGTTTAGTCAAGATCTGGCTTATTTATGATCTTTCCTTTACCTAGCACATATTTACAGTATGTTTTGTTTGTATTGGGCCCTCTATGGCATAGAAAAATTAGTAGGACTCAGTCTCTTCGGAGATGGAGAGAACAAAAGATTATTGTTTTGAAAGTAAGCATTTTACCACTTTCGTAACAAAGAGCTTTGGAAAGAGGTACAGCATGCCTTGGAATTCCTTGAAATTTGGGAAACATAAAGGAACACGACTGTGCCTTGTTCTCAAGCACTTGAAAGCAAGGCAGTGGCTTGTGTACCTCTCTGGGAGGGCCTGGGGAACTAGGGTCATAGTTGGAATTTGATTAGCAGATTCTTTAAATTTTAGTTGTATTCCAGAGTAGAAAATCAGTGTAAAATGTAATGAACTGTGAATTATGTACAACTCTGAATCAGTACTTGCTGTTTTGATGGTATGGTCAAAAAGCCAAAAAAAAATTTTAACATACACAAATTATGAAAAATGGGATCATAGTGGTAAAATTAATTAGATATTGACATCTGTATAGTACAGTTGTTCGCCATGCTGTTATGTAGGTTGGTGTCCCATAGTGAGTAATTGTACATTGTCTCATCAATAATTTTCAGTACAATAAAGCAGTACTGAAAATTATTATTCATGTATATTCCTAGTTTTAGCAGGGATTGCTGTCAGCTGCGTTCTTGCAGTTTACCCTATCCATAAACATCTAACTCTGATAAAATGAAGTATTTAAAAAACCCACTGGCTTTGAGAAAGAGAGGTGTAGGAGTATGAGATGTGTATGACATCTAGTTCTTCTTGCTGTATACAGAGCACTTCACTCTGCATGTTATTTTTAACTTGGAAGAGCATAGATCAAGAGCATAACTTCTAGCATTGTCCTCAGTGTAACAATTCCAGTAACCACAAAATGGTGTAATGAATTGTGGAGCTTCTTGGATCTTTGGGGGAAAGTTAAGTGGAAAGTAGTAGAACAATTTATAAATTATTTACATATTGTATTTTTCTTTCAGAATGCCTAAATCAAAGGAACTTGTTTCTTCAAGCTCTTCTGGCAGCGATTCTGACAGTGAAGTTGACAAAAAGGTGACTATACCTCTACCACGTCACTTTTGTGATACTTATTAATTCAGCAGTATTGCTCACCTCCAGTTCCGAAGGACTGCAAAGCATATTAGAGTTTTAAACCGAGAGCCTAGATAGGTGTTTCTGAAAGAGCAGATGGTCGCTGGACCCCTTGACTAAAGTGCCTAGGTTAAAGTACACACTTGCCAAGCCCCTAAAGCAGACTTGAGCTTGTCTTCTGACTTTAACAAGTCTCCTGTTGAGGCTTTTTAGGAGCCCTAAAGCTGCGGGACCACTGCCTTAGACCCGAGGGAATAACACTAGAATTGGGCTAAAGCCATTACTTGCCGTTATCTAGTAATCTGCCTAATCTATATTCTTTGTAGTAGTTGAGCCAAATTGCCTGAACTCCTGGAAAGCTGATGTCAGTTTGATAGGCTTCTCAGCCTTGCTGTTTATTCAGCCTCCAGTCATTACATAAAATGGAGGCTTGGTACATTTTAAATTAGAATGTTATTTCCTCCGTTTCCCTCCTTTTAGTTAAACACCCATCAAAGCTAACATGCAATTACCGATTTTGATAGAATAGGCTTTTTTCTGCATTAGATAACAAATAGACTATAAATTTAACTGTGCATCCTGCTTAACTGAGCATCTCACTGTTCTTTATCTCCTCGAAGCTTACACAGTTGTGTCCCTGAGCTCAACAGTGTTAGAAGAGAGCTTATATGAGAATCTTGGAGGAGATGGACTTTTTATAGGAAAATAAAATATCACGTGGAAGGTTTAAAAGCTTCAGAGAGTATGCATAGTTATATTTGAGAGGGGAATGTCAAATTTTAAGATTTTCATACTTTATAACATTTGAATACATTCATTTAACAAATTTTTATTGAGCTCTTATGTGCCAGTTGTGTGGCGGTCCACAGGGACTATCCAAACCCTGATACTGCTTATTGTGCTAATTTTTGCGATTTATCCTAAATAGTACTATTAATCTTTTAAGTACTTACATTAAATAAATCTACTTTTCCAGTTTGTGGACATAAATGTACATTACATTTTACTTCATCTAATGTGGTAGAACAGTAGTAGTATATATACCTTCTGCTAAGGATCATGACTGCCCTCTACTGTTTGGATTTGGAACTCTACTGGATTTCATGGGCTGTTGGCACATTTTGGGAATGAGGCTGAATAAAAAGCTTTTACAGTAATGCTGCTTTCAAAACAATATTTTGATTTTGAGTACTAGTCTTACATATTGCTTTTCATCATAAGTGATTTTTTGTGATGAGTTGTTCACCTCTGGTACCCAGTACAAAGTAGCGTTCTTAGATGTGCCTACTTACAAACTTCCTAAGCCAATTGAAGACTCTTTTGGAATAGGCAGGCATAAATAATCATAAGTTAGTTGCATTTGTCGTGGTTAGTATATTTTCTTTGTAAAAATAAATTAACGGACTAGTTTAGTAAACTTGTGGTTTCCAAGTTTATTCAAAGGCAGAAGGCCCCTCCATCTTTTTTTTCCACCAAAGAAATCTTACATGAGATCAGTCTATGGAATAATTGTTTCTCTGGTGACTACTAATGTCTTTTGGATTTCTGAGAACACAGTTTGAAAATACTATACTTGATAGGTTAGTTTCATAGTTCTGTTGTCAAGTGAAACTTGCCTATGTATTTATGCTTTTTTTTCTTAATAAGTATAGTTTTTTTGATCTTTCAGGTCTTGAAAAGTAATGGAGTCTTTTGAACCTGAGATATGTTTTGTTCTTAGGCAAATTTTAACCATATTAACCATGTTTTTGTTTCAAGTTAAAGAGGAAAAAGCAAGTTGCTCCAGAAAAACCTGTAAAGAAGCAAAAGACGGGTGAAACTTCAAGAGCGCTGTCATCCTCCAAGCAGAGCAGTAGCAGCAGAGATGATAACATGTTTCAGGTTTGCTGGTTATTTCCTTAGATCCAGAGGAATTATTTGCCTTGATCTGAAGGATGTTAAAAGTACCTTAATCTGATAACAAATAATAATCTTTTATGTATGTTCTAATCCTCTAGACTAAGGGTATTTGTTGAAATGTAAGAACAAGTTTGTGGAAATGAAAGTAATTTACATGATGTAGTTAGAGAAATCCAAAAAAGGAGAGATGAGAACTGTACTTTAGAAAGGAGTTTGGAGGAGGTAGGTCTAGCTTTGGGCAGAGAAATATGCAAAGGATATTCCTGGAGGGGAAACAGCAATGTAACCTGCCTCGTTTTGGCTTGAAAACAGAAAAGGTGAATGGGTTTACTAAAACGGGCCCTCTGTTTATATGTTGTGGGGAATAAGGTTGAGTAGCAGGATAAAATTAGGGAAGTTCATTAAAGGGATTTGATGAAATTACTCAGGACTAGTATAGTAGCTTCTTGTTTTAGGGAGACTTGTTACTGGTATCATGGTTATAAGAAGGTTTTATGGGAGAGGCAGTGGGGATAAATACTGTGATGGTCTTTGCAAAAGACAAAATAATGGTAATTATAGATTGATGATGAGGAATAATGGACTAAAGACCTGAAGCCATCGGTGAAGACTGGTTTTGAATTTGAAAGACAGTAGTGGTAAAGGTTTCCTTGACAGATATGAGGAAACTAAATTAGTTTTAATGGTACAGGTTGTTAAGTTTGCCTTTTTGGACCTGATTGTAAATGTGATAAAGTATCTCTCTTTTAGCACCTGGAGGGCTTAGTTGAGAACTGTTCTCATGGGGTCATTAGGATGGTCGACTGAAGCAGATATAAACCAGAAGGAGAAGGGGGAGGTGAGTGAGGACATGGTGATACTCAGGTTAGAAGGGCAAAAGAGGAGGGAGGTCAGAGCAGGTGAAGGAAAATAGGAAGAGTACAGTAATAGGAGCAAGAAAAAATAAATGCTTTGTGAGAACATGAGAAAGATAAGCCTTTCTAAAAGGAGGCGTTAGTATCATTTGAAGCCAGAGGAAGTTTGGACAAAATGAGACTGCAAACAAAAATGAGGCTTGTGAGTGTGTGCGTGCACATGCGTTTTTCTTTGTTTTGTTTTGTTAACTTACTGCTGTTCTTGAAAGACAGAGTACCAGGATTAAGGTGAGAATGGAAAACAGAATTTGGATATTTTTACTCAATTTTGCCTTGTTATACATCTGGTTAAGTAAATAGCCACATGGTAACTATACTTAATAGCCTATTGAACACTGGAGCTGTACTAAGAGATTTTCAGGTGTGCAGATTACATACAAGAAAGGTAACTGTCTGAGGAGGTGTTACTATGTTAGCTTGAGGATAGTAATCTTTTCACTCTGAATAATGTGTAACGAATCATGTTGTATACCTTAAATACATGTATTTTTTATTAAAAATCATGTGATAAGGAGTTCCCATTGGGATGCAGTGGAAAAGAATCTGACTAGGAACCATAAGGTTGAGGGTTCGATCCCTGGCCTCGCAAGGTGGGTTAAGGATCTGGTGTTGCCGTGAGCTGTGGTGTAGGTTGCAGGCATGGCTCAGATCCTGCGTTGCTGTGGCTGTGACTTAGGCTGGCATCTGACCCCTAGCCTGGGAACCTCCATATGCTGTGAGTGCGGCCATAAAAGAAAAAAAAAATTATGTGATAAAAGAAAACTGATCAATTATTTATTTAAGGGTTTTAGTCTTATGACTTCTTTATATTTTAGAGGAATTCGAAGCAGACTAGATTAATTTGGTAGAGAACATAAGTTATTACCCTTTGTATATAAGGAAGAGTTATGAAGTGTCCTCATTTCTTTGAGTAGGAAATATAATTGAAGCTATAAGGGCAGAAAAGTGAAAGGGCAGAATATTCTGAGTGAAAAGGTGCTCTGAGACTCTTTTCTGAGGAAGTGACATTTAAAGCTTAAGATAAGAGTTCCCGTTGTGGCTCAGTGGTAACAAACTCGGCTAGTATCCATGAGGAGGTGGGTTTGATTCTTGGTCTTGCTCAGTGGGTTAATGTTCTGGCATTGCTGTAAGCTGTGGTGTAGATAGCAGATGTGGCTTGATCCCACGTTGCTGTGGCTATCGTGTAGCCCCCTACCTTGGGAACCTCCATATGCCTCAGGTGTGGCACTAAAAAGCCAAAAAAAAAAAAAAGCTTAAGACATAAAGGACTGCCAGCCATGCCAAGTGTATGGAAGAGTGAAGCATTTTCAGAGTGGAGGGCGTTGTGCAGATGCCTTTTAAGTGGGAAAGAACTTGGATTGTGCAGGAATTATAGAGACCTGGTGGCTGGAGCCTAGAAAGTTGGCTGAAGATGTACATAGGAGATCTAGTTGGTAAGGAAGGCCAGGGGCTAGGTCTTGCAGGGCTTTCCTGTAGGAAACCTGTTTCTAGGAGTTTGAGTTTTATTCTGAATGTAGTGGAAGCTTATTTTAAAGGGCAGAATGAAATGTAATGTTTTGACTTAATGTTTGTACTAAAACATTAAGTTACTAAAGGTAAATATAAACTTTGTACTAAAGGTAAATATAAACTTTGAGGTATGTGCTTGGCAACTGCCTTGGGCTTTTCTCTGATCAGTTCTGTTCACTGTATGCCTACCTTTACTTGGATAATAGATTATCTGTGGCCTGTTAATGGATTTTATCTTGTCTACCCTGCCTCTGATTTTACATATAAAGAAACAAGACCCCAAATTTAGAGATTTTATTCTGTTAGAGTAGTTATGGCAAACCAGTTCTTTTTTTTTATGGGGAGGTTATCTCACCAGAAAAAAATGACTTTAGTTCTAAAACCCTCATTTGGAAGGTTCCACAATCCTTATAAGGCTGTTAGACTCCTTTTGAAAGTGCCTGTAGGAGGAACATAGGCCTTTTTTTCAAAGTAATTTTTCACAGACCTAGTAGTCTGTGAAGGTAGTCTGGATAGGCATTCTAATAAGAAATAATATGATATTTAATTTCATTGCCCTTAGAAATTTTCCCTTGAAATGGTATTTTGGCTGTATATATTTTGTGGTAATATTGACCTTTAATTGGCTTAAGAGCACATTAGCGTCCACTGGTAATATAATCTAAAATGAGGACATCATTTTTATTGGTAATAATGGTTTGATAATTTTATCAGACTGGTGAAGGAGTTTCTGGAAGGAAAATCAGTTATCCTCATTGTGTTTTATAAAGTTCTAAATTCTGTTTATTTTGGAGTTCCCGTCGTGGTGCAGTGGTTAACGAATCAGACTAGGAACCATAAGGTTGCGGGTTCGATCCCTGGCCTTGCTCAGTGGGTTAAGGATCCGGCATTGCCGTGAGCTGTGGTGTAGGTCGCAGAAGCGGCTCGGATCCTCCGTTGCTGTGGCTGCGGCGTAAGCCAGTGGCTACAGCTCCGATTAGACCCCTAGCCTGGGAACCTCCACTTGCTGCGGGTGCGGCCCTAAAATGACAAAAGACAAAAAAAAAAAAAAAAAAAAAAAAAAATTTGTTTATTTAAAAAAATTGGGCTAGAGGAGTTTCCCTGGTGACTTAGTAGGTTAAAGATTTGGAATTGTTACTGCTGTGGCTCAGGTTACTGCTGTGGGGTGGGTTCATTCCCTGGCCCTGGAATTTGTGTTGGGTGGCCAAAAAAAAGGGGGGGGGGGCTGTGTATTTTCTGCAGTTTTCATTTACCAGGAAACTGCCTTGAAGTCATCTCTAGAATGGTACTTTTTAAGATATTGCTAGAATCTTTAAGGACCCAGGTATCAGGTATACTTTGCCAAAGACAGATCTGAAATCTAAATTAAAATTGTTTGAGTATTGGTTAGTAGACATTAAGACAGGTTTTTTTTTTTTTTTAAACCTAAGTATCCATCTCTTGAGGAAAGAAATGGAGGAAATTATCTTAAATTCTCTTTTTTTTGTCTTTTTGCCTTATCTAGGGCCGCTCCCGCAGCATATGGAGGTTCCCAGGCTAGGGGTCTAACAGGAGCTGTAGCTGCCGGCCATCGCCACAGCCACAGCAACGCGGAATCTGAGCCGCGTCTGCAACCTATACCACACAGCTCACGGCAACGCCGGATCCTTAACCCACTGAGCAAGGCCCGGGATCAAACGCGCAACCTCATGGTTCCTGGTAGGATTCGTTAACCACTGAGCCATGATGGGAATTCCGAAATGATCTTTAATTCTGATAAAGCAGTGTACATCAAGCATAAGCAGCTCTCTCATACAATAAGAATTGTAGGAAAGTCACTACACTAATCTTTTAAACTCTAGAATGAATTGGGCAGAATCTTGACTAGAGAGAAAATACTACTAGATACTTGCTTTTGTCTGGGTTCTTCAGCTCTGAATTTTAAGAACTTGGTCCTGTGGGGATGTCACCCAGCCTGCATGACTTAATGTGATGTTAAGAATGAATTGGGGCATTATCCTGTAATTATTAGCACCTGTGTCTTAAAGGGTCCGCATGGTTGAGGCGGAGGACTCTGATCCCTATTTTTCTTCAAAGAAGGGCACAGAGGTTCAGTAATACTACTTTAATTGATTTGATGATTTTAAGGATAAGCCTGTTACTTTTAAATTACGTTATTGCAGAGTCAAGTGTTCTTAACCTGGGGGTTTCAATTTGGGAGTCCATGAAATGTTTTTTGCTTCTTTTTTTTCTGCGGCATGTGGAGATTGCCAGTCTAGGGGTCTAATGGGAGCTACAGCTGCTGGCCTACACCACAGCAACTCAGGATCTGAGCTGCGCCTGCGACCTACACCACAGCTTACGGCAACGCCGGATCCTTGAGCAAGGCCAGGGATCGAACCTGCAACCTCATGGTTCCTAGTCGGATTCGTTAACCACTGCGCCACGATGGGAACTCCTATGAAATTATTTTGAGTTTTTTTGTATGGAAGGGATTTATAACCTTTATCAGTTCCAGTTCTCTGAAGGGGACAGGAAATAAAAAAATTTAAGAACCACTGATCTGTATGATATACATGTTTTTTTTCCTCCTCTACTAATCTCTAGATGATGTGCATGTAAAAAAAAATACGTATCTGTTAATGTGATTGCTATTTTCTTCTATGACATGTAAGTGCAGTGGTCTTTATTCCTTCTACTTGTAATTATTAATATCTATACTATTGTGTCCTTGTTCTTCTGTTTTTTTTTTGGGGGGGTGTTAAGAATGTGTCAGCTTTATTTCTCCTCAAGGAAGAGCTAACTATTGGACAAGTTCCTTTCTTTTTAAAACAAGTGTAATTTATATATGATAAAATGCACACATTTAAAGCATGGTTCGATGAACTATAGTAAACGTGCATGCTCTTGTAGTGAGGCTGTTTTCCATCACCCTGGGAAATTCCCTCTAGGCCTCTCTTCATAGTCCATTCCCTTGCTCCAGGTAGGCACTGTTGTGATTTCTTTCATTAGAAATTTGTTTTGCTTTTCTAAAGCCTCATTTAAATGGAATCATATGGGCCGTATTGTTTTGTGTCTGTTATCCTTTGCTTACCATTACGTTTTGGGATCAGTCCTTGTTGGAAGTATCAGTAGATTGTGCCTTTTCATTGCTTGATTGATATTCCATTGTATGACTGTACTACAGTTCATGAATCCATTCGTTTGAATGGACATTTGGGTTGTTTCTAGTCTTTGGCTATTAGGAATAAAGCTGCTGTGAATATGCTTGTTCAAGTTTTTGTGGACATTTTCTCCTTTTGGGTAAATACCCGATGCATTTGCTGGGTCATAGGCTAAGTATATGTTTAACTCTATAAGAATGTGTCAGACTGTTTTCCAAAGTGACTGTACTGTTTTACATACCTGCCAGCAATGTATAAGATTCCAGTGCTCCACATCCTCGGTGGGTATTGCCAGTCTTTAAAATTTTATACACTTTAATTAGTAGATATATACTTTGACTTTGCACTTGCCTAATATCTTATGTTTTTGTTTGAAGACTGTTCAAATCTTTTGCCTATTAAAAAAAAAAAAGGTCAAGAATTCCCATCGTGGTGCAGCAGTTAATAAATCCGACTAGGAACCATGAGGTTGCGGGTTCGATCCCTGGCCTTGCTCAGTGGGTTAAGGATCTGGCATTGCCATGAGCTGTGGTATAGGTTGCAGACGCGGCTCAGATCTGGTGTTGCTGTGGCGGTAGCGTAGGCTGGCAGCTACAGCTCCGTTTTGACCACTAGCCTGGGAACCTCCATATTGCCGCAGGTGTGGCCCTGAAAATCAAAAAAAAAAAAAAAGAAAGGTCCTTTAGGGTTCCCTGGTTGCTCAGCAAGGTTAAGGGTCTGTCATTGTCACTGCTGTGACGCTGGTTTAATCCCTGGCCTGAGAACTTTTGCATGCCTCTGGCATGGCCAAAAAAAAAGGGGGGGGAGGGATTGTTTGATTTACTGAGTTTTTACTGAGTTTGAGGTTTTTTCTTTTATATTTTATTTATTTACATTTTATTTTTTAAATTTTTATTTATTTTTATTTTGTCTTTTTAGGGCCACACCCAAGGCATATGGAGGTTCCCAGGTTAGTGGTCTAATCCGAGCTGTAGCTGCTGGTCTATGCCACAGCAACGTTAGATCCAAGCTGCGTCTGCGACCTGCACCACAGCTCATGGCAATGCCAGGTCCTTTAACCCACTGAACAAGGCCAGGGTTTGAACCCACGTCCTCGTTGATACTAGTTGGGTTTATTGACCACTGAGCCATGATGGAAACTCCTCTTTTATATCTTAGATACAAGTGCTTTGTCAGATAAAAGTATTATAAATATTTGCTCTGGGTCTGTTTTCCTTTTTAATTTCTTAAGCGTCTTTAAAAAGCTTTAATTTTGAAATTGTCCATTTTTACCAATTTTTGCTTTTTTTGGTTAATGCTTTTGTTTCCTATTTAAGCCATAGGTCTGTACCCTAAGGCCACAAAAATGTTACCACTGCTGTTTTTTTTTTTTGCTTTAGCTTTTATGTTTAGGCTGCCAATCCATATAGAATTAGTTTCTCTCTGTATAGTGTGAGGTAGAAGTTGACTGCTTTTTTACTCCTGTACAGATAATCTAGTTGTTCCAGTACCACTTGTTGAAAAGACTATTCTTTTTCTGTTGAATCACCTTATATCTTTACAAAGAAAATCAGTAAATATTTGCATATCTATTTCTAAACGCTGTTGTATTCCATTGATCTATATGTCTGTTTTTAACTCCAGTACCATGCTGTCTTAAGTATTGTGCTTTTATGATGAGTCTTGAAATCAGGTAGTATAAGTCCTTTAACATTGTTCTTCACCTTCAGAATTGTTTTTGCTATTCTTCGTATTTTATATTTTCATACACATTTTATAATCAGCTTGTTAGTTTTTACCAAAAAGTCGTACTGGGATTTTGATTGGAATTGGGTAAAGCTGAAGAACCAATTTGGAGAGAATTGGCAACTGGAGAATACTAAAAATTTTATTCGTCAGTATGGTATCTCTCTCCATTTATTTCGATCTTTTTGAATTTCTCTGTTTTGTGACTTATACATCTTTTAAACTTATTCGTAGGTGTTTTGGGTTTTGATTTTACACAAATGTAGTTTCTTAACAATTTTCCAATTGTTCATTGTTTAAAAAATGTGTAATATTACATAATATATGTAAATGCATAATATATTCTGTATTTTGTTTATAATTATGTGTTAGATATATATTTTTAGAGACTTAGAATTGTCTATGTGGATGATTTTGTCTGTTGAGTTTTACTCATCTTTTTAATTCTATTTCTTGCTAATGAAATACTGAAAAAAAAGTGAGAGCAGACATTCTTGCCTTATTCCTGATATTAGGAATAAAGCATTCTTCTCTCTTTTTCCTCTGTTATCTTTATTGCTTAAATTCTGGAATGGATGTGCGTACTGTGGATTTGCTGCTTTGGGCTGGGAGATAAGCATGGTGCGGTTTTCTCTAGGGCCCGTCTTTATTTGGAGATTTGCGTTAAAGCTTTTTATGCTAAAATGAGCATTAGCTAAATTAAGGGATACTATACAAAATGCACAGTAAGTTATCGGTTACAACAGGGGTTCAGATTTTGGTAGAGCAACATTACTCTGTTCTCAGGCTTTCCTGTGTGTCCTTCCATCCCCATGGTGCTTTGGTGCTGGTGTTCTCTGAAGCATTGTTGCCAGGTTTTATATAGAGTGTTGGTTTATTGACCTATATTTTTTCCGTACTTTGAATAATTTCTTATTTAGTGTAGTCAAACACAAGTTATTTGAAAAGTGATGAGGGACTTCAGATTGTAAAATCATGAAGTTTTAAATATGTGAATGGTCAGCCGTAGTTGGGAAGAAGAAAATGCCTACGAAGTTCATCTGTAGCAAAGAAAAGCATTCGTACATATCTCATTGAAATTGTGGATGAGGAAGCTTGTGCAAAGTTTCTAGGGAAGGAGGGTAGAAGTTAAAGTAGCTAGCTGACAAGTTGTGTTAACTGTATCATACCATGCCCTCAAAGCAACCGAATACTTGTTATTACAGCAGCATAAGACATCCTTGAAAGTGCTTACAGACACTTAGTGGAGTAAAGCCTTTTCCTTCCCCTGTGCAATCTGTAGTTTGTATTAAGCAGCAGTAGAAGGTTTTTGAAGAATAATTTTCTGTGGACAGTGTTTCCCCCGCCGTGGACAGTTTTAAGTTCTCAGTTTGAGACTGTAAGTGGAGTGTATTAAAAGTGTTATTTGAAATGAATGTCTGAAATGTTACTGTTGACTGGAACTCTGGATTCTTATATTCAGAATAGTTGCTAAAACCAGTGTAGCTAGCTGAGTTTATGGATTCCCTACGACTGTAGTTTGTACAAGATTTTCCTTTCCTTTTTATTGTGGTAGAAAACTTTGAATATGAAATTTACCATCTTAACTATTTTTAAGCATACAGAAATGTTAAATATATTCATGTTACTGTGATACAGATCTCCATAACTTTTTTATCTTGTAAAGTAAAGCTATTACATAACAACTCTCCTTTTCTCCCTCCCCCAGCCCCTTGTAACCTCTGTTCTACTCTTTCTGTCTGAATCTGACTACTCTAGGTACCTCACATAGCTGACTCATCCAGCATGTATCTTTTTGTCATGGGCTTGTTTCACTTAGCATAATGTCTTCAAGCCTCATCATGTGACAGAATTTGCTTTTTTAAAGCTGAATAATACTCTAATGTATTATTCAGAGTCTCCCATTTTGTTTATTCATTCATTTGATGATGGACATTTGGGTTGCCTCCATCTCTTGAGTATTGTGAGTAATGCTTCTGCGAACACGGGTGTGTGAATAAATATATCTTCAAGACTGCCTTGCCTTTTTTTTTTTGTCTTCTGTCTTTTTAAGGCCCCACCTGTGGCATATGGAGGTTCCCAGGCTAGGGGTTGAATCAGAGCTACAGCTGCTGGCCTACGCCAGAGCCACAGCAACGCCAGATCCGAGCTGCATCTGCAACCTACACCACAGTTCACAGCAACGCCGGATCCTTAACCCACTGAGCGAGGCCAGGGATCGAAACCGCAACCTCATGCTTCCTCGTCGGATTCGTTTCCACTGTGCCATGACGGGAATTCCAAGACTCGACTTTCATTTCTTTTAGGTACATATACCCAGAAGTGGGGCTGCTGGATCATATATTCTATTTTTAACTTTTTAAGAATCTCCATTCTTCTCCATTGTACTGTTTAATGATTCATTTAATGTAAAAATGATTGGAAACATGATATGTGCTTTGTTTAGTTTCATCTTTTTAAAAAGCTTTCTTTTTAACAATGGTATTTCCTTTAGTGTAGTTTTGATAGAGAATAGTATTGATATTGAGAATAGTAATTATTTTTGTGATTAAAAGTAGAGTGAGGGAGGAGTTCCCATCGTGACTCAGTGGTTAATGAACTTGACTAGTATCCATGAGGGCGTGGGTTTGATCCTTGGCCTCACTTAGTGGGTTAAGGATCTGGCATTGCCATGAGCTGTGGTGTAGGTTGCAGACACGGCTTGGATCTAGCATTGCTGTGGCTGTGGCATAGGTTGGCAGCTACAGCTCCGTTTCGACCACTAGCCTGGGAACCTCCGTAAGCCGAGGGTTCGGCCCTAAAAAGAAAAAGAGAAAAAAAAAAAGGTAGAGTGACGGTGTTCCTGTTGTGGCTCAGTGGTAATGACCTGACTAGTATCCACGAGGACCCAGCTTCTATCCCTGGTCTTGCTCAGTGGGTTAAAGGATCCGGCGTTGCTGTGAGCTGTGGTGTAGGTTGCAGACATGGCTTGGATCCCGAGTTGCTGTGGGTGTAGTGTAGGCTGGCAGCTGACAACTCCGATTTGACCCCTAGCCTGAGAAATTCCATATACCTTGGGTGTAGCCCTTTAAAAAAAAAAAAAAAAGGAGTAAGCATACAGCAGGTGTGAATATAAATGTGGACACCATTGTTGAATATTTTTGTTTCTTTTGCAGATTGGGAAAATGAGGTATGTCAGTGTTCGGGACTTTAAAGGGAAAGTTTTAATTGATATTAGAGAATATTGGATGGATCCGGAAGGTGAAATGAAACCAGGAAGAAAAGGTGAGACTTAATTTCCTGAATTTGGTCCTAATATTAGGGCTAAATTTAAAAAATTACCTAAGCTTGAAATTGTTTAGACTTTTATTTGTAATTGAAATAATGTGGGCAGTGTGTAGGGCCTGGGATTTCTTCCTTGAGTTGATTTCCATATCTTCTGTAGCCTTTTTAGACATGACACTGAAACTTATTTTAATAAGTCTTAAATACAACTGTTGAAACCACTCCCCCTAAATAATCTCTCTAATGTCACTTCCGTTGCCTGCTAATTTACTTCTGTGAGTACTTTAAAAAGATAACGTCAGTTTTGAAGGAGAGTGGGGGCAGTGGGAAGGTATAAAAGGAATGGAAATCCTGGTTTACAGTGCTTCCTTTTGGTTCATCTCCAAGAGTATATTATTTGGGATGGTATCCTTTAAGTGGGTTTTTGCCCATCTTCTGTTCGTGCTTTATCTGTCCCATGCTTGTCATCATCACAGAAGCATACTTTATTCATTCACCAAACAGCTAAAGAACATTTGTGTACAAACAAGAATTCATGTATTTGGGTAGTTAGCTGCTTTAGGTTGAGCCTTAGCTAATGAAAAAAATGCCTCCTTATTTATTTTCTTCTACTCTGCCTGCATGTCATTTTGAAATGTACCACTTGTTTGTATCATGTGATTTTTGACTTTTTAAAATTTAACTCTGGGAGTTCCTGTCGTGGCTCAGTGGTTAACAAATCCTACTAGAAACCATGAGGTTGCAGGTTCGATCCCTGGCCTTGCTCAGTGGGTTAGGATCCAGCGTTGCCGTGAGCTGTGGTGTAGGTTGCAGACGCGGCTTGGATCTCGTCTTGCTGTGGCTGTGGCGAAGGCCGGCAGCTACAACTCCTGTTAGACCCCTAGCCTGGGAATCTCCATATGCCGCGGGTGCAGCCCTAGATAAGGCAAAAAGACCAAAAAGAAAAAAAAAATTAACTCTGTGTTTTCATACCCTTTTCTTCAGACTATATTTTGGATTGATCATTCAAGTTGTCTCATTGTAGTCAGTGCCAGAGTTCTTTTCTTGTTCCTACATTTACTAAAATGATTTGATTAGATCTTCCCAATGCATTCTCTTTCTTTGCTGGCCTCCCAGCAGATTTCTGAGAAAGTCATTAGTTCTTGGTTTATTTTTCTGTTTATATGGGCCAAGGATTAGAACACTGGAAGTTTCTACAAAGTACTTTCTGATATGCTTTTACATCTTAAATAGGAACAACTTTGTTATTAACTAATGTTTTAATGCTTATTTGTGTCACGTTAGACTGAGATTTTATTCACACTAGTTAATTATTCACAATAACCGTTTGAGTTATAAGCACTATTTTACTGGTGAGGAAACTGAGGCTTAGAGGTAATATATTTTTTTTAAAGGCCATAGAGTTGGTGGGGCTGGGATTTGAATCCTGACAGCATGATTCCAGAGTGCACTCTTCACCAGTATACACATCTAAAAAATCCTGTTTAGAGCATGTCCCAGGGATTTTTCCAGAGTGAAATGAATACTTCTGGAAGAAGTCAGCACAAAGTCATTCATGCTTTTAAATTTGAGCAAATATTGGAAACAACTGGTTGTAGAAATGGGGTGTCACTTACCAAATCTAGACCTGGCCATTTACCCTGCCATTGCAAGCATTTGTGAGATAAATCTTTAAACCATCGTTTGTTCTTTCCGGGTATATATAGGCGTTACGGAGGGTGCACTGTTCAAAGTGAAACTTGATGTGAGATTGACCTGCTGAAGTAGTGGTGATAATTCGTCAACAAACATTAGAGATTTGATTCTTAATGTACCATCGTGCTATTCTGAATGGCAGTTTTAATAAAACTATTTTAGTTGGAAGTATGAAAATCCTTGAGAGAGCTTGAAGTAGATTTTCAGTTTTTGATAAACCTTTTTTTTTTTTTTTTAGGTATTTCTTTAAATCCTGAGCAGTGGAGCCAGCTGAAAGAACAGATATCTGACATTGATGATGCAGTGAGAAAACTGTAAAATTAGAGCCATATTAAAACCTGTACTGTTCTAGTTGTTTTGTCTGTCTTTCTACATTGGCTTTTGTTTTCTAAATGTTGTTTTCCAAGCTATTGTATATTTGGATTGCAGCACAGTTTGTAAGATGAATACTTTTTTTTTTAATGTGCATTATTAAAAATGTTCTGAGTGGAGCTAATTGTCAGTTTTATTAAGGAGGATTGCTTTTGTGTCTACCACCTAGTGTAAAATAAAATCAAGTAATACAATCTTAACTGTTGTGGCCTTCTTTGATCAAAAGAGTTGGTATTAAGGCCAAAATTAACAGTATATAGACTTTTTAGTTTCAACTCAGCTTTTACATTCAAAAGGGTGTACATTATGTTGAATTGACTTTAGGTTTGTGAACTTCATAGCGGATCTGTTTTCTTCTAACCAAATGTCTGGACTTGTTTGATTTTTTTTTTTCCCCCAACCCCGGTGATATTTCTCTTTCCTCTTTTTCCTTTACTTCTAATAACTTATCTTGTCATGTTCAGTTTTCATTTTGCTTTTTGCTCTTTTTCTTGAATATATTACGCTAATTTGGAAAGTCTGAAACTGTCAAAATGTTAGTTAATAAGGTACTCAATTAAAATATGAGAACTACAATCACTAATTCTACTGTATTAAATATTAGAAGATATAGTTTGATAAACAACTCGGCTTGTATGAAAACTGAGCAAGTAAGTGCATGTCATTAACTGTAGTGTTCTGTGTAGCTACTGCTTAGTCCGCAGAAATTAGCGACTTAGATGTCAGATTTGCTTTCACTTACTAAACATATTCACCATGGGATGATGTCTATAAAATCAGATACCATTAAATTAGACGTGGATATAATGAAAATTACGAAAGCTTACTGGCCTAACATTTTATTTTATAACATTGAGTATGGATTATATATATAGCCAGAGATATCATCGAACTTTACTCTCATGGTAGATATTGTGGTCAGTTTTTAGGGGAAAGAACATATACAGCATATACTTGTTTTTTTGGCCTTTGGTTCAGTAGACTTAGTTCTTTTGCAGTTAATCTACTGGACAATGGCATTCTAGACTTCATGTTACTAAGTTTTAGCAGGCACTCTGAAGTGGTTTTCATTGAACCATGATGATGAAGCAAACACAGATTGAGGCACAGGTTTCAGGGGCTTTGCAGCAATAAATAGGGCATGGTGTGCCTTAGGAAAAGAGTGTAAGGGAACTATAACTGAAATTAAAGAAAGTGGCAGTGAAGAAGGAATTATCTTCACACTAAATGATAACATGATATTTTGATCACATTATAGGACACAGTTCTAGATAGAATAGTAAAAAGAAAGGTTTAACGACATGTAAAAAATTCTTGCTGACTTTATTTTTGGTAGTTAATCTCAATGGTTACTGTCAAATCAGAGTTGTACTATTATATCAAGTTTGATTACTACGTCTAAAACATTTTGTTACTAGTAGAATTGTCAAGGACTTGATTTCAAAACCATCTGCCAGGGCACATAGTGAACAGTTTTTTTTTTTTTCTGGCAGCTGTTCTAAGTATTTTATATTTTTAAGATTTTTGAAAGTTTTTTTAGCAGTAACCCTAATATGTGCTTAACTGGAAAAATAAAGAAATCCTCTTTTCTGGTATTTTAGCCTTCATCAAATAATAGGTACCAAAGTGTTCAGAATATGTATTTTAGACAAATCATACTTGATCGAAAACTTCCCCTTTATTTGGAAACATGTCCCAGTTAACTGAATTGGGTAGATTTGTAAAGTATTCCTTATTATATATACAGAAGGGGTAGTTAAACACAGAACTTTAATTTTGGTATAGTGAAGACAAAATAATTGATAAATTTCCTAGGTTTATGTGAAATTAGGAGGTGTATGCATTTTGAAACAGTCTAATACAGAGATGGTGCTGGAATCTGTTACCAAGGTATTCTCTAGTTTAGCATCATGTCATTAAAACTTTCACACAAGGAGTGTTTCTCTGGCAGATTTTGTTAAGGTTACTGCTAATTTCATTTCAATACATTACTGAAATGCAATATACAGAAATTAATAATCTTTTAGAAAAGGGTAGAAAAAGATGACTGGGTTAAAAGAAGAGACAAAATACTTGGAAAGAAAAGATATAGGGTGCTTTTGTTTTCTGTTTAAACTTTTATCTTCTTGGTAAGATTTCTTTCAGGAGGCAGTGGTTTCTTACCTTGTAATGTCAGAATGAATTTAATTCATGCCAGCCCTTGAGTGTGCTCAGTAGCAGGGCCTTTCTGAGCAAGATTCTTCCTCTTTACAAAGTACAAGCAGCATTTGACCGATTTCCAATGCTCTTGGCATTTTATTTAAAAAACAACTGCTAAAAAAAAAAAAAAAACTTCGTAATTTTATTAGCTTTTGCTTCATAAAACACTAAGAATTTCTTTTAAAGAATACGCCTACCTCATTAGCTAGTCTAGATGCTGTGATGGTCAACGTATCCTACCTAATGTAATTAGGAAAAAGGAATTAGCAAGAAAGGTATGTACGTCCTGGCTTGGCTATTGAGGGGAAAAGAGAATTGAGTATTAATTATTTAAGTGTTCCTGATGGGAGTATGTTGGAAGAGTACTGTTAACAGTTTGGAATTTTTAAAAAGTGCTAATATTTAGGTATCTCTCCTGATGTTCTTTGTAACTCACTTTTTATGGAAATTAACCCAGTGAAGCACTCAAAAGTTTTAGCTTTTTTTTTTTTTTTTTTAGTGGTGTTTTTCCAGATGAACTGTAGGGGTAAACATTCACATAGTAACAAAAATGTAATTCTGTAATTGTGGAATACCTGTCTGCTTTGTTTGGTACATCTTCCATGGAGATGTCAATGAATATAATACTGCATCTGTGAATATTTTAAATGTTGAAATAAAAACAAAAAATGTGCCCTCTGTGTCATCCCAGTTTTACAAACCTGAAGTTGAATGGTTAAGTTACCTGTTGAATGGGTTTTATTAACAAGTAGGATACCTTTCTGTGTGAATGCTTTGGAATGTGAATTTGCCTTTAGAGTGTTGAATGTTTTGAGGACTTCTGGCCCTGGGTGGTGTTGCCTCATTTTTTTCATCTGTTGATTCAGTGTAAAGATGCAAATCTTAAGGTGTATGTGGACCTGTATAGTGCTTTGCGTTGATTAATTATTCCTTGTTATAATTAATTTATAAAGTATTTTTTCCTTCTTTTTAGTACTTTTGCTCAGTACTTTTACATAAACTGAGATTTCACATTTAAATTTTTGTTTAGGAAAACTTATACAGAGATGGACCCTTGGAAGATTACATATAACTCTTGTTCCACTTAGTCAACTGTACATTTTAGTAAATGACCCAAAAATCCAGTCAAGAATCAAAAAATAGTACTTGGAATTTATACAGTTAATCACTATAGTTTTGTAGTACAGCTGAAGAATTATGGGGTAGAAAAGAGGTTTGAAAAGCATGAAACATTTACAAACTTATGTGGAATTATTTATTACATAACAGTTTATTCAAGACTGATGGCCGGCTCTGTGAAAGGTCTTGCCACTCGAGAGAGCCCCCCACATCTCCCACTCACTGGATGTAAGTTCGTTACAGAGGTCAGACCTTCCCAGATGCTCTTTTACAGGCGTTTCAGTCAGACCTTCCCAGATGCTCTTTTACAGGCGTTTCAGTCCTGGACTAGTAGCGACCTACTGTTCTGCCTAAAGCAAATCACTCCTGTCTCTCATCTCACTCTGACTTGATAGAAAGTTTTAGTTCATCTTTCCTCTAGATAATTTATTTTAGCTCGGAAATGATTTAGGTCACTTCTTTTCTTTTCTTCTGCTAGACGAAAAAAGCTCTTGTCCTGAATCTCAACAATTGGATACTGTAACGTACCTTGGTAACAAAATGCTGTGTATACAAGGTGTTTCTCCTACTACCCAAACTAGAATTTAACTAAAATCGTGTGTAGTGGCTCATATGTCTTGGGAAGTGATGGGAAGTTCCAGTTTGGCCCTCTTGTAATTAAGCCTGGTTTTCTAATAGTTCCTGCTCTGATTTTATTTCCCAAATGTGAAGTGGCAAGAATGGTACAGAGAATTCCCTATATCTCTTTGAGAAAGTCCATTCAAATTTTGCTGATTGTTCCAATAATGTCTCTATAGCAAAAGTTTTCAACCCATTTGATGCTTAGTCTTCAGTTGGATGCAGTTCCTCCTTTTTTTAATTTCCTTTTTTTTTTTTTCTCCAGTATGATTGCACCTATGACATATGGAAGTTCCTGGGCCAGGAACTGAATCTAAGCTTCAGCTTCGACCTATGCCACAGCTGTAGCAATGCCAGGTCCTTTAACCCACTGCACTGGAACCCGCACCTCCTCAGCTACTGGAGCTGCTGCAGTCAGATCCAGTTCCCACTGTGCCACAGTGGGAACTCTAGTTCTTCACTTTCTCCTTCGCTTTTTCAACATAGATGTTTCTGGTGACTTGGTAATTTTTAGGTCATGGGTGAGGTTGGCAAGGGTAGGCAAGGCAGAGGCTGGTTGAGAAGTTGCAGACTTAGCAACTTAGTTGTGAGGGAAGAAGTAATGGGATGGTGGATGTGGAAGTGTGTGGGATCAAGGGCAGGTATGTGACTCAAGGGAACAGT
Organism: Catagonus wagneri; assembly: GCA_004024745.2. Taxonomy (NCBI): domain Eukaryota; kingdom Metazoa; phylum Chordata; class Mammalia; order Artiodactyla; family Tayassuidae; genus Catagonus; species Catagonus wagneri. The sequence goes on from PVHT020000009.1 coordinate 7,692,544, forward strand.
GTGCGGCATCTGTGATGGTGCAAAGTTGCTTATGTTCAGTACACATTTGTTGTGTGTACTGCTTGGTGTCAGCTAGTTTCAATCACTTCCCACTTTGGTTTTCTGGTGGCTTTTTCCTAAGTGCCACCTGATCCATGAGTGCTTTTAATAATTTTAAAGAAAAAGTTGATTCAACAGCTTCAACATCATGAATCTGACACACACACACACACACACACACACACACACCTGAGCTTCTCAAGTGTAAACCATGAACTTGTTCATCAACACTGTGCTTGGGTAGCTGTGCAGTCATGCTTGGTGTGTGAGCCAGTCACCATCCTCTCTAGTTTGAGGCACAGGCTCTGTTGCCTTTTCACTCTTGGCCTTGGGAGATAAAAAAAAAAAAAAAAATTCATTAATTAACATTTGAGTGATAAGAAAAGGTGAAAGGGTAGTGAGAAGGTATATAGCAGAAATCTGAGGATTTTGAGTCATTCAAGAATTTCAGCCCTCAAGGATTAGGAGTACTTATGGTGTTGAGGTTTGAAGACTCACCATTTAAATTTTTAGGGCCATACCTGCAGCATGTGGAAGTTCCCAGGCTAGGGGTTGAATTGGAGCTGCAGCAGCTGGCCTATACCACAGCCACAGCAACGCCAGATCCAAGCCACATTTGCGACCTACACCACAGTTCATGGCAACACTGGAACCTTAACCCACTGAGTGAGGTCAGGGATTGAACCCGAATCCTCATGGATACTAGTCGGGTTCATTACTGCTGAGCTACAACAGGAACTCCCCTTTAAACTATTATTTAAAAACTAATTTCAGAAACGCTATGTAAATTCTCATATAGAAACCAAGGTCTTTGGTGTCCAAGCACTCATAAATCTTTTTTTTCCCCCTTAGATATGAGGAAATATTTTCTTGCTTACTACACAGTCATTAAGTGGTAGGCAGAGTAAGCTGTTAGGAACGATTGTGAGCATTTTCAACACACAGGAGTCCTATAACTGGTTTTTGAATTTTTAAGTAGAAAGAAAGCTATTACTTGCTGTAAAGAAGTATTCAAAGCAGTGCTGTCAGCAAGCCACTTCAATTAGAAAACTGCCTGCAGAACGTCAGATTTGATAACTTTAATAGGAATTTAAAAATACTTTGTGGTCTGGATTTTGCAACCTTTTCAACTCTAGCAATCTTTAAGTGGGGAAAAACAAAGGTGCTTCCAACTTTTTCCTGTAAGTATTGGAAAGAATTTGGGTTCAACCTTCCCATGTTTGGGAACTGTTTTATCTTAGGAAAGGTAGGAGCACTTCCTGTAAATTTATTTAAATTACTTTACTGTAAACTACCCAGTGGAATAATAACCCCCATTTGTTGAGTGCCAGAGTGGAGAATTGTGGGCATTGGCAGATATTGGGAATTTTATTTGTTCTCGTATTTAATATTCATCATTCTATGAGGAGGTTCTCTCTTTCTCTCACTCTCTCTCTCTTTTTTTAATGGCATATGCAAATTCCTGGGCCAGGGATTGAATCTGATCTGCAGCTGAGACCTGCACCACAAGTGCAGTCTTTAAGCCCACTGTGCTGAGCTGGGAATCAATCCTGTGCCTCTGCAGGGACCCAAGCCGCCATGGTTGGGTTCTTAACCCACTGCACCACAGGGGAAATTCCTTTGAAGAGCTGCTCTTACTGCTCACATTTGCTGGTGGAAATTGAGTTTACCAGGGAACAGCTGATTTGGTCAAAGCAACACAATAAGTGGCAGAGGCACGGTTGGAATCCACATCTGGCTGACTCCAGAGTCTGAGGCTGTATTTACGTCACCATGTTCCTGTGGTATAGACCTTAGGCAAGAGCAAAATTCTCTTGTGGTTCATTGATTTAGCAGTGGACTGTATTGAAGTAACCTTGATTTCACTGTCCTCATTAGCTGGAGTTAGTGCCTGACCCAGTACATCTTGATCAGAGTTTCTTGAAACAATTTCCCTGCATTCCTAGCAGGAGGGGCCATTGTCCATACTTCCACTTCAGCACGTGGTAGCCTGTGTCAGGATAGGTGACTTTGCTGAACGCTTTAGTCAAGGCTAAACTGTAAGATAAAAGTTGGTGTTGATTTGCTCTATTTAGACTTTGCCACTAGCTAGAACTGAAACAGGTGGGTTGAATTATTCTGGAGTATAGAGACTAGGATTTCCTTATGGCCGCCAAGTTCAGGTACTTGGGCCTTGTGACTGTGCAGGAAAAACTTAACTGGTGATGAAGATACTGGGAAAGAGAAGAAGAGAATTATTTTAAAATCAGACTTTATTCTCTCTGCTTTTCCCAACTTCTTGGATATAATGAAATTGGGACCCAGTAGAGGCTCTCTACACTATGTGAGCTGTCTTCTGGGCACCTTTAGATCCACTCTCACCCTCTGGCCCTGCTTGGCTGGTCTGGATGGACATGGCAACAGGCTCCCCTGCTTTCTGGCGCCTGGCTGGCTTTGGCCAGTGCAAAGCCCCATTAGGAAACTGGAGAGATGGAGGAACAGAAGTCAGATGTTTATTCTTCTGGCTCCCTCTCTTCAAGGTCACCTTGGGTTGGCTGTGTCCCTCAGCTAAATTAGGGGGACCTCTACCCAATTCTCTCCTGATTTCCCCTACCTGTCCCTTTGGACCTAATATGCTCACTGTCCCTGTGGTTTTTCTATTCTCATTCTTAAGTGGTCTCTATTAAACTCTCCTCAAGTCATGATGTGAGTGTGCCATCTCCTTGCCGCTGGCACTGTGACTGCTACAGCAATAGGTACTAGAAATGACCCTGGGAACCTGACCCTAGAATTTTATTCTGAGATTTGGGGAGAACAGGGCTAATGTCAGTGTGGGGACAATGGGACATGAGTAAACTGGCATATGGTGGTGCCACAAGTGCTTAAGCTAATCATTGTGGTAGCAAGGAAGAGCTGCCAGTTGGAGGGCAAGACTTTGACAGACCAACTTTTGGCCATAGACGAGTTTTCATTGTCCTTGCTGTCTGCGCCGCAGGTGCACGTCTTTTTACAGGGAGTACTGAAAGCTGAAGGCCTTGGCAGTTTACAAAAATGTTGGTGATAAGCAGGTCTTTGTTATCACCCTTGGAATGTGGCTGAAGGAATGAATTGCTCCAGTAAACTTTGAAGCAGAGTGTCGGTCATGGCAGGGCTCATTAGGGTTGGCTTTCAAAACTGCGAATGGGAAGCTGTGGCATGTTTCATTTTGCTTTTTAATAGGATCCAGCTTGTTTTAAAATACAGAATAAGTATTCTGGGAGTGGCTCCTGAGGTGGTGGCAGTAAATGCCGTGGGCAGAGGTGATGGTCACATTGTTTTACCAGCTTTGGTGTATAGATATGCTTCTATTATTGGTCTAGCAACAACTGGCAAAACGATTATATGAAAATATGTATCTTCATTTGTTTGTCAGTTTCAACATTTACAAATGTCCCTTCAGTTTCAACATTTACAAATGTCCCCTACAGCAGAGACTGAATTACCTTCTCTATGGACTTGACAAATAGAAAAGGTCTGGAGTTCCCGTTGTGGCTCAGTGGTTAACAAATCCAACTAGGAAGCATGAGGTTGCGGGTTCGATCCCTGGCCTTGCTCAGTGGGTTAAGGGTCCAGCATTGCCGTGAGCTGTGGTGTAGGTTGCAGACGCGGCTCAGATCCCGCGTTGCTGTGGCTGTGGCGAAGGCCGGCGGCTACAGCTCCTGTTAGACCCCTAGCCTGGGAACCTCCATATGCCGCGGGTACGGCCCTAGAAAAGGCAAAAAGACAAAAAAATAAAAATAAAAAAAATAAAATAGAAAAGGTGTAATGATTCTGCCAGACTACACTGGGGAATTTTGTAGCCTATCAAGTCAAGTGCCTTATTACTTCTCAGCTGGAGGTGACATTCCAAAGGCCACACAAGCTGTTGGGGAGAGGATCTTGGGTCACCACCTAGAGGCCACCTCGGGAATGTCGAAGGCGATCGCTCTGATGAAGGACTTGCCGTTTCCATTTGGTTGTGAACCGGTACTTTTGTAAAATATAACAAAAAATTATTAGATATACAAAATACAAGTCGCAATTTTTTGTTAGCTTCAACACAGTAAATTTGAACAAATATAATCAGAACAAACAAAACACAGGGAAAAGAAAATCTGTACACGTAGTTTCTTGCAAGTGAAAACAGAACTAAACAGAGTGAAATAGCTATTTCCCTATATTAAATGCCTAAATGGAGTTTTGAACAAACAGCATATGTACACAAAATGTTTAAATTTTGTATATAGTGTTTGATATAAATATATATCAATGTTTGTTGCATAGAAATAATAAGATTTAATGTGCTAAATGAACTTGTTTCTCACTTGTTAAAATTTAATCTAGATTGAATTGATGACAATGTTACTGACAGGGGCCTATATATATATAAACTATTTCTACACTTTTTTTGGGGGGTGGTCCTGTACCCGTGACATGGGGAAGTTCCAAGGCCAAGGATTGAACCCGAACCACAGCAGTGATAAAGCTGAGTCCTTAACCACTAGGCCACTGGGGAACTCCTATATTTTGTTTTAATAACACATGTAGTAGAGAAACCAGTTCACAGGGACAGGTTCAAGATATTAACTTTTAACTTTTATGTATAATGAAGCAATTTAAGCTATATTTCCAAAATCAATCTTCAATTCTTCATAAGTAATCAATTCTAACAATTTATTCTGTATTGTTATAGTTTAAATTATATTTATATTTTTTATTGAAGGACAAAATTTTTATTATGGTTGATTTACAATGTCCTGTCAACTTCTGCTGTTCAGCAAAGTGATCCAGTTATACATATATATATATATATATATATATATATTTTTTTTTTTTTCATATTATCTTCTATCATGTTCTATCACAAGTGATTGGATATTGTTCCCTGTGCTATACAGCAGGATTAAATTATATTTTGATGAAAGAAATGAATTCAAGATCCATTTCCATCTCTTGATGAAAAATATAATTAAAAACATTCTATCCAATATGTAAACTATTGATTGATAATTGTTAAATTATGGTAAATGTTATAGTCACTATAAATTTTGTTTTTCCAAATTATAACCCTGAGATTTTATTTGCCATTAAAAAACATGTTGCGGAGGAGTTCCCGTCGTGGCTCAGTGGTTAACGAATCCGACTAGGAACC
>PVHT020000009.1:7697831-7805334 GCA_004024745.2 Catagonus wagneri
CCCAGACATCAGCAACCTGTGGATATAAAGGAACCAAAATTTTTTTAAAAATTGAAAAAAACTATCCCTCCCAGATTTTCTGCTTATTTTTGGCCACCATTTTGTTCTTTTATTGACTCTGTTGAATATTGGGTGTTAAAGACATTAAAAATAATTCATTTCTGTAGTTATTGGAGAAGAGAGTCTGTGGTCTTGCTGTCCTCTGCCATCTTTGCTTTTTAAGCTCTTGTTATTAGCTGTGATAAATGTGGGTGAAATAAATGTTCAACATGAAGTAAATAAATGTACAACGTGAAGTAAACAAAAAAAAAGTAAATGTACAACATGAAGTAAACAAAACTGTGGGAACTCATTTTAATCAACGATGATCATAAGATGTTCATTATTTTGCCAGAAGGTGGTAGCAAAGTTACAATCAGACCATTCAAAGTGTCAACGTTCAACAAAAACCAAACCAGATCAAGTGAAAACAAAAAACCAAGAATAAACTGGAAAACAATGAAATATCACCTACTTATTTAAAATTTGATTTTTACCTTATAGAACTCAGTAGTATTAAAAGAAAATAAAACCTGTAAAATAAATACAGTTCTTAAGTTTGACAAAATGAATGATTATTAAAAAAAAGGCTTTTTTTTTTGTCTTTTTATAGTTGTACCCAAGGCATATGGAAATTCCCAGGCTAGGGGTCGAATCAGAGCTGTAGCTGTCGGTCTACACCACAGCCACAGTAACACCAGATCTGAGCCACATCTGTACCCTATACCAGAGCTCACAGCAACACTGACTCCTTAACCCACTGAACGAGACCAGGGGTCGAACCTGAATTCTCATGGATACTAGTCAGGTTTGTTAACTGCTAAGCCACCGTGAAAACTCCCTCAAAGCCTCTTTATCAAACTGAATTTCTACCTCGTCAGTCATACTCGCTATGGAATTAAGAGGTTGGGTATGAGGAGTTCCCTTCGTGGCTCAGTGGTTAACGAATCTAAGAACCATGAGGTTGTGGGTTCGATCCCTGGCTTTGCTCAGTGGGTTAAGGATCCGGCGTTGCCGTGAGCTGTGGTGTAGGCTGCAGACGCGGCTCGGATCCCACGTTGCTGTGGCTGTGGTGAAGGCCGGCGGCTACAGCTCCTGTTAGACCCCTAGCCTGGGAAACTCCACATGCCACGGGTGCAGCTCTACTCTACATAAAGGCAAAATGACAAAAAAAAAAAAAAAGGTTGGGTATGAAAATGAAATTAATAGTAAACCGATAAAATTCACTGCATTCTATACATTTTCACAGTGATGTGCTGTTTGGCGTCATATTGCAATACTGAACACATTCTGCAACAGGAAGATGTTGGGAATGAGGTTAAGATCTAAATTAAAATGTTCTTTGTGGAGACTGTCATAGTTAATTAAGAACGATGGAGTTCCCCTCAAGGTGCAGCGGTTAACGAATCCGACTAGGAACCATGAGGTTGCAGGTTTGATCCCTGGCCTTGTTCAGTGGGTTAAGGATCCTGCATTGCTGTGGCTCTGGTGTAGGCCGGCGGCTACAGCTCTGATTAAACCCCGTGGGTGTGGCCCTAAAACGACAAAAGGCAAAAAAAAAAAGAATAAGAACACCTCAACAAATATTTTGTTTTCATGCTCCTATTTTTCTGTACTGTTCAGGCTACTTTTAGCATTCCCTTCTCCTTTTCCATTGTTGCACATCTGATGAAACTTCTAGTTCGTTCATTCATTCATTATTCTTTATTGAATCTACTATGCGCCAGGTACTGTTCTAGATGCTAGAGGAGTCAAGAGCGACCAGGAAAGTAAGGACCCTGTTTTGATGGCCCTTACCTTCTAATGCAGTGCTACCCAACAGAGTTTGGGGGGTGGGGGCAGAGGAAATGTTCTCTGTACCCAGTACAAGCGACTCTTGGCCACAGGAGCCCACTGAACCCTTGAAATGTGGCTGGTGGCCTCTTTATTGGACAGATGAGTTCTGGTCGGTCAAATAGACAGCAAGCTAATAAACAAATACGCTGGAGGATTTTGGAAGATAATAAGCAGTACAAAAAAATTAAACTGGATAATGGGATGGAGACATGGAGAGGAATGTATTGTTATTCCAGTGGCTGAAGAAGGACTTTTATGTAGGACAGCTGAGGTGGGACCCCATGCGGAAGCCAGTTGTGGGATGGAACAGAGAGGAAAAAATGTTCTACTGGGGGCAGAGGCGCTGGATGGAGGGATAATCTTGTATCCAGTAGGAGTCATTACCCCTTCCTCTTCCCGGGGCAAACTTTGTTGGCTGCTTGTCTCTAAGGGTTTGCTTACCTTGGATATTTCATATAAATGGAATCACAAAAAAAGTAAACTTTCATCTGGATTTTTTTTACTTAACAAATTTGTTAAGGTTCCTTCATGTTGTAGTATTTATCAGTACTTTATTCCTTTTTATTGCCAACTAATATTCCATTGTATGGAATTATGCCACACCCTGTGTATTCATTTATAAGTTGGTGGGTATTTGGTTCGTTTCCACTTTCTGGCTATTATGAATAATGCTGTTAGGGACAGTTGTGTGCAGGTTTTTTGCATACATATATTTTCAGTTCTCTTGGGCAGATACCTAGGAGAGGAATTGTTGGGTCATGTGATAACTCTATGTGTAACATTTTGAGGAAATGCCAAACTTTTCCAAAGTAGCTGAACTATTTTATGTTCAGGTCAGCAACGAATGTGGATTCCAACGTTTCCACATACTAACACTTATCATCTGTCTTTTTTTGTTTTTTTTTTGGCTTTTTTAGGGACGCGCTTGTGGCATATGGAGGTTCCCCCAGGCTTAGGGTCGAATTAGAGCTGTAGGTGCTGGCCTACACCACAGCCACAGGAACACCAGATCTGAGCCGCATCTTTGACCTACACTGCAGCTCACGGCAACACCAGATCCTTAACCCACTGAGCAAGGCCAGGGATTAAACCTTCGTCCTCATGGTTACTAGTCAGATTCTTTTCCACTGAGCCACGATGGGAATTCCCTCCATGTATTCTTTATGATTTTTCTTTGGGGCTCACCAATCAGTCATGGGGTTTGGTGAGCCGTTGGGATGAGAAATGCCTCCGACGCTGGTAAAGAGACACAAAGAAGTCTAGTTGTTAAGAAAAAAAACTGGGTGAAAGTTTTAGAGCAATCTATCTCAAAGGATTACTTTCTTTTTTCCCCCTCTTTCAGGAAAAGCCCTAAGACCAGCCCATCCCCTGTTCATAGAAATGTCTCTTATCCTTTTCTCGCAAGGGCTAACTTTGTTTTCTAAGCTGGTCCAGCTTAGAAATAACTGTGTGTATTAGCACAGGTCAGCCCAGCAAGTGAGAAGGGGCCAATACGCCTGCCTGTGCTTCCTCTGTGCTTCCTGCCCTCCGAGCGATTTGAAGGCAGGACGGCAAGCAGGGAGCGAAGGGAAGCGCTCAACAGTGGTCGCTTTGGCCTCCTCCTAAATCTCCCCACATAAATGACCTCCTAGTGACGTCCTGTGTGCTGACTCCTGGGAGTAGAAGAGAGAGGTTGAGAGCCTGGGGCCTTTTATCATGGGCCCTGTAACTTCTCTGCTCAGAGGAGGTGAGTTCCTTGTGGCGGAGACGCCCTAACGGATGTGCTGCAATGAAGGTGCCCGCTCTGATCCCGAGGGAAATAATAATAGACCAACATTCGCACGTGGATAACAAAATATTTCAATCTTATAATCTCACTTGGTCTAGACCAGCATGGTATAGTATGCTATTATTTTAAGCAGTCATAAAAAAATCAAGTTAAAATCACACATCAGCCACATTTCAAGTGCTTGGTGAAGCTAGTGGCTGTTGTCCAGGACAGCGCAGGTTTAGACGAGCAGCCTGTGACTTTGGGGAGGGCACTGTCATTCTTGCTCGGTCTACTGATCCACATCTGGATGCAGAAAAGAGGCCACAGACTCAGAGGCCTTCAAGAACCAGACAGGGAAAGAAAGTGAGTGCAGGGGACCGGCCTTGCTGCCGACGGTCAAACTGAAGAATGGACGCCTGGTCTGAAGAGCAGCTGCTGCTCGGCTTTGGCCAGGTGTTGCCAGTTTGAAAATGTAGGCCTAGAGGTGCCAGATCTTCCTATTTTTTAGGGGGGAGGGTGGGGGGGCGTTGATAATGACCTTTTAAAAATTCAGCACTAGATGAGCCCACAAGCCCCCAGATTTGAAATTCTGCAAGTGGGACTTCCCTGATAGCTCAGTAAGTTAAGGACTGGCATTGTCACTGCTGTGATGAGGGTTACTGCTGTGTCGAGGGTCATCACTGTGACAAGGGTTTGCTCCCTGGCCCAGGAATTTCGACATGCTCTGGGCATGGCAAAAAAAAGGAAAAAAGAAAGAAAAAAAAATCAAACTCTGATTTGCACCTGAAACAGCTTCGGTGAAATCAGCCTTTGTGTGGAGAGAGGAGTTTGCAGGAATGTTGACTGTCAGAGCAAGAACTTGGATATGAGCTTCTAGACATGGGCAGACTAAATAAAGGAGATTGTGGTAGGAGAAAAGAAAAAAAAACAAGGAGTTCCCTGGTGGCTCAGTAAAAGATCCAGCGTTGTCGGTGCTGTGGCATGGGTTTGATCCCTGGCCTGAGAACTTCTGCATGCCGTGGGTGTGGCAAAACAAGAACGCCCCCCCCAAAACAAAAAACCAAGCTGCTCTTTTTTCTTTTTTTAAGGGTCAGATTCAGAGAGGTTTCCAGTGTTTGCACAGGCTAACAGAGAACGATGTGGGATCAGTCTCAAACACGAAGGAACCCAAATTAGAGGCAGTGGTTTTCCTCAATGTTCCTAAGTTTTGGGTGTCAACATTTCATCCACGCAGACAGAAGAGAAAAAGTGTTTCTATGCCCCAGGGCAGACAGGTTTAGCTGCCCCCGTAAATCTTCATTGTAGGACTTCATAAATCACAGTAGGTGAAAGCATCTCTGTTTTCCTTAACCCACTGAGCCACAAGAGAACAATACAAACATTTTGACAAAAGGAATGGATGAGGGGAAAGTGATTTAGTTTTGTTACAGAGCCATCACTTATCTTAATGAATGATCATCCTGTGTTCTGTGATAGCAGTTCTTGCATAGCCGATTCTGCCCATTGTTCTGACTTAACGAGGGTTAGAAATAGCTTTCAAACTGCAAAAAGGAAAGAGCATCAGACAGAAAGTATCTGTTTTAGGAATTCAGAACTGCAAAAAAAATTGCCGTTATCTTAAAGTTCCAGTCTCTTTAACCATCTGTATTACTAGATTGTATTTACTACGTGTTTTTGATTCAGATACTTCAAGAAAAAAAAAATGGTTTATTTGCATTTCAAATTCCTGGGTTATGTCTTAGTTATGACTCAGATGTTCTGCTGATTGTCTTAAGACTGCTGTTTTATAATCATTTTCTGACACAATGCCAGGAATGTTGAAAAAAAAAAATACCCCAAACCCCACACAGCAGATTGAAAAACTTGAGGCAAACTGAGGCTAAACCTCAACCAAATGTGAAAAGAACTAGCAGTTTTCATGAGATATTCCAAATGGCTGGCTGTTTCTTAAATTTCAGTATGTAAGCCAACGTTTATTGAGTGGCTATTGCGAAGCCTCTATTAAGGGCCCTGGGGTGGGATGTAGGGATAATTTCAACACTCTCATTCTTGCCCTGAGCAAATTTGAAATTCAGAAATACAGTCATTGATATTTTCAGAAATTGACAAATAATGACCGAGGGTCTAGCGTGTTCCAGGCAACATGCTAAGCCTTTGATCATCTTTAGACGCTACAGACAGGAACACAGAGCTTACTTAGTCATACTGTAAAAAACCACCAAGGCGTTTACAGATACAAGAATGGGTGTACGGATACAAGAAATGCTGTTACACCGTCTTTCGATCGTAGAGTGCCTTTCCCCTGGGAGCCCTGGAGAATGTACTGCCCTTGGTTCAAACCCAGGCAAGTCTGTTGATGCCTCTTTCCCCAGGTGGTCGGTCCTTGGAGAACCTACATTACCTTGTGAAGACACTAAGTTTTAACAGGGACCTCAGCAAAGAGCAAGACTTGTTCCAAGAGCCAAGGCCTTTGCCTTCCGGACGAGTCTGCTTGGGCTGCTCGCAAAGTGCCCACACCAGGTGACCTAAACAAAAGAAAGTTATTTTTCTTCACTGTTCTGCTTCAGTCCACAAAAGCTTCTTTTATTTTACTTAACAGATCATCTAGGAAACAATGGTGTCTTTAAGTACTTGTCCTCCACTCCCAGTTTTTTTTCCCTTTTTTATTTATTTATTTTTTTGCCACACTGGCAGCATGCAGAAATTTCCATGCCAGGGATCGAACCCATGCCACAGCAGCCACCGAAGCCACTGCAGCAACAATGCCAGACCCTTAACCCACTGAGCCACAAGAGAACCTCCCTCCACCCCCAGTTTTGTAAAAACAGCAACAACAACAACAAAACCGCACACAATGACCAGATCCCTCAGGTGAATTTTGGGAAGAGTTTCCTGGCGAGGACGAGCAGCTGGATCCTACAGCCCTATTATTTGTCCCCCAGGTTCCACTGTCCTGTGGGGGGGTCTGTCTTATGCATCCTGCCACTGCCTGCACCCTGGTGGGGGCAGGAGTGAGAGTGGGGCGTATCGTTTCCCCTTTAACAAAACTGGCCTAAACGGGGAAGCATGACCCTTCCACTCGTGCCCGATAGCAGCCGAGCCAAGGTCATGTCACTCAAGAGAGGATTTCCCAAGAGCTAGGACGTGACAAAAGGCAGAGACCAGGAAGCACGCTAGCACTTTCGGCCAGATCATCTCTGCTGCCCAGCTCCCGGGGCCTTAAAGACACCTAAGCTGCCAAGTTCTATCCCAAGGGAGAATTCTAAGCTCCTTTTTTCTGTTTCCCCTCCTCCCCGCGCCCCCGCGCCCCCTCAAGCTGGTTCCCAACGTGACCCCCATGTCAGGAGGCCCCTCAGCATTTCGTAACAAGATGACCCTTTGCCAGGAGTCATCGCTCGTGCGTCTCTGGATGTGGCTCCGCGGTGAGCCAGCTTTATCTCCCCAGGGCTCCAGGCTAAGCACCGCGATGTGCCAGGCACTCTTTGCGGTGTAGCTCAGGGTCTGTTTGGGTTCTAGATGGTCTCTGTTTCACTCTCTCTTCACTCTTGCTTCATCCTTCCTTCCGAATGACAGCCATCCCATGTGCCCCATAAAGAAGAGGGATGAGACCAAATAATTTTATCAGATCCTGTGTAGAGAGTTTATTTTTCATAATTACTAAACAACCTCAGACAACGTGGAAATTCACTCTAAAGTCTCTATAGGTGCCCCCGCCCCCAGAGCTGCACAGCAATCAATGAAAGGACTAAAAATAGACATAGACGTTACCCGCATCTAATCTGTGCAACACTTAAAAAACACTGTTTTTCATACATACATTTTATCTACCAAGTGGAAATTGATAGAAAAAGTCTAGTAAAGGAGAATTTTAGCAGCAAACAACCAAGGTTTCATTTATTTTCCTGAACCAGTTGATCTAGAGTTCTCAGCCTTCCGCTGTCACTCTTCAAAGCAGGTCCCGGGGCTGAGGTCTGGGAGAGAGCGCTAATTTCAGACTCAGCTCCTGACTCTTAGTGCACGAGAGTCTTCTTGGAGCATATCCTTGAAGAATTTATACTACTCCCTATGGAAACTTAGGGCACTGTATTGTGATCTTAGTTGAGATAAATATCCAAAAAGAGCATTTTGTGTGTGTGTGTGTGGTGGTTTGTTTGTTTATTTAAACAAACAACAATAGAAAAGGTCAGGAAGACAGACTCAATTTTTTTTTTTGAAAAAGTTTAATTTCCATGTTTCCTGTTTTGAGTATTTGGGCCTGGTGATAGCTATGGGTGAAACCTTTTCAGGGCACTGTTGTCCTTGAATTAAAACAAGCTTATCGGAGTTCCTGCTGTGGCTCAGTTGGTTAAGAATCTGACTAGTACCCATGACGGTGTGTGTTTGATCCCTGGCCTTGCTCAGTGGGTTAAGGACCTGGCGTTGCTGTGAGCCGAGGTGTAGGTCAGACGTGGCTCTGATCTGGCGTGGCTGTGGCTGTGGTGTAGCCCGGCAGCTGCAGCTCCGATTTGACCCCTAGCCTAGGAACTTCCATATGCTGAAGATTTGGCGGGTCATTGTTGTGGCTTGGGCTGCAGCTGTGGTTCAATCCCTGGCCTGGGAACTTTCCAATGCAGTGGACATGGCCATAAAGCAAACAAACAGAACAGCTTCTCAGTCATTCATACATACAGTAAACGTTTCTCAAGGGCATGTAGGTAGGTCCTGAGGGACCAGAGTGGGAAGGGGCGCCCTCCTAGCCTCCTAGGTGAAGAGTCAGAACTACAGCGGGATGAGAGTGTCTGCAAGGAGCCCACTTCTCTAGTGTGGCTGGCTTTGGCCTTGGCGGGAGAAGGGTGGCACCAGGTTTAGAGTAGTTTGGAACGACGTGGGGCTGTGCGTGTGTTTTAGGACCCGAACCTCTGGTTGATCTATAGTGATATGAAGGAGGACGTTGGGGGAGACTGTGGCTGCATGGCTCCTGAGTTGAGCAGGAGATTTCGGAAAGAAGACCCGATAAAAAGAAGAGATAGGAACTTCTTGATCAAAAGTTTTTTTTTCGCAGGGGGATGGGGTGTTTTTAATATTTTTTTATTTTTATTTATTTTTTTACTTTTTAGGGCTGCATTTGCGGCATATGGTGGTTCCCAGGCTAGAGGTAGAATTGGAGCTACAGTTGCCAGCCTGCACCACAGCCACAGCAATTCAGGATCCGAGCCACATATGCGACCTACACCACAGCTCACGGCAATGCTGGATCCTTAACCCACTGAGTGAGGCCAGAGATTGAACCCGCATCCTCATGGATACTAGTCGGATTCGTTACCACTGAGCCACGACTGGACCTCCTCGTAATGCTTTTTAGTCTCGTGATCTCCCTCGCTGTTAGTTCCTGTGTAGACCACCCATGGGAAGTGCCCCCACTCCTGTAACATGCCACGGAGTCTTCAAAGCAAAGCCGATTGTTTTGTCTATGAGGTGGCAGTGCCTAACTCGGTCAGCAGATGTCACTGTCGAGCAGTTACTGTGTCCACCCCCACCAAGCCTCAGATCAGAAGCTTCAGGTTCCCTTTGATGGACCGACTCCCTACTTGGTTAGCTCTGTAAAGTCTAAAACCTGTACATCACATTTACTCCAGACGGCGGTGTGGCCACCTCTCCATTTCAGATATGACGCTTGAGCTGTAATTTGCTCGTGGCTGTGATCCCCGCCCTTCACCACCAGCCTCCAGCTGGTGCACATTGCCTCATGGCTCAAGAAGCCACCGTTGCCCTTCAAGGCAGATTCAATGGCATTTCTAGGTATCTGACCCTGGCCCATTGCCCTCTGGACTTAGATCTTTAGGTTGTGGCCAAAACCTTCGCTCCAAAGATGGAGATGGGATCAGGTACCGCAAGGTCTAGAGCTCAGGAGCCAGTCTGAATGTGTCCTGTCACTTGATAGCAGAGAGGCACTCTTCATCAGCGACTCAGGACTCCAGGCGCCAGGAAGTAAGTTGAGGTCAGGGAGTTTGTTTTATCTACTGATTTGGAAAAATATTTAGCCTCCCTGGAACAGGGATGTGCATTCCGTATGCCTGAAGCCACGAAATTTGGCAAGTCCCATATCAGATGCCTAAAACTGTTATACAACTCAGTCTAATTTAGACCGTAAGGCTTCCAGAAGGACAGGTCTCTCCCTTGGTGCAAAGTACCCCCTCCCCCGCGCAGATTTTAGGGCCCAAGATTATCAATCAATAACAATAAAAATGACAGCAATAATATATCCCTTGCCCAGATTTGACCTATAGTTCAGGACACACAGCTTTGGATAATCAGAGCTTGATTTGGCCTAGAGGGAGATGTGAGTACTTGTGCAATAACTTGGCCATCGTACAAATGAAGACAAAGGTACTGACAGTGTGAACTGTAGTGAAAACATCTCCCGAGCTAGAGTTTCTTCCACAATTGAATTTGGAACCAGAAACGAAAAGCCATCTTTCTTGCAATTTTTCAAAGAAGAGGTCGTTGCCTGTCTCAGATGATTTTTATTCAAAATTGTCTTAGGAAGAGTTACTCTACTTAATTTTGCATGGTATACACAGATCTGCAAAAGCAAGCACTTAAAACTTTGTTCGCTGGGAAAGTAACACTTAAAACAGAAAAGCAAGTTCAAACCCAGAATGTCTAACACTGATCTTCCAAGTGCTTTATGGTACTTGTGTGTGTGTATGTGCATTGAGCTATGGAAAGAAATACATTTTATTTTTTTATTTAAAAAATCAAAAAAATTTCAGCTTTCAGGAGTGCCCGTCGTGGCTCAGTGGTTAACGAATCCGACTAGGAACCATGAGGTTGCGGGTTCGATCCCTGGCCTTGCTCAGTGGATTAAGGATCCAGCATTGCCGTGAGCTGTGGTGTAGGTTGTAGACGCGGCTCGGATCCTGCGTTGCTGTGGCTGTGGCTGTGGTGTAGGCCAGCAGCTATAGCTGCAATTAGACCCCTAGCCTGGGAACCTCCACATGCCACAAGTGCGGTCCTAGAAAAGGCAAAAAGACAAAAAAAAAAAGCTTTTCAGCTTTCAGCATGTGGAAGTTCCCGGGCCAGAGATTGAACCCAGGCCACAGCAGTGGCAATGCTGGATCCTTAACCTGCTGAGCCAAAAGAGGGAATTCCAGAACATACGTTTTAGATTTAAATAGATCTGGGTTTAACTTGCTACTCAGCAGTTCTTCAGTTTTTTCATCTTTATGTTCTTTTCCCCACACCAAAGTATATTATGCTAATTTTGTAGAATAGGAAAAAAAGATCACAGGAAAGAAAGAAAAAAGGGACAGAAATTAAGTTTGGGATGTGCTGGGTTGAATAAATTTCACCTGGCTTTTGAATTGAACTCAGAGCCTTTAATATGTTAAAATATAATGAGACTATCAAAAAGGAGGAACAATAGATAAATTAAAACACAGTGACAGAGTCCCCTTCGTGGCTCAGCAGAAATGAAACCGACTAGCATCCCTGAGGACGCAGGTTCGATCCCTGGCCTTGCTCAGTGGGTCAAGGATCCGGCATTGCCGTGAGCTGTGGTGTAGGTCACAGATGCGGCTTGGATCCTGCGTTGCTGTGGTTGTGGTGTAGGCCAGCAGCTGTAGCTCTGATTTGACCCCTAGCCTGGGAACTTCCATGTGGTACAGGTACGGCCCTAAAAAATACAAAACAAAGCAAAACAAAAACCCAAGCTTATCTATGAAAATATTTTTCCTAGAGCATCTCACAGAATTCAGGAATTAAGGGAAATAATGACTACATTCCTTGGGACTGTTCAGGTTGCAAATGATAGAGACCAAACTTCAGCTTAGAAACTGGTTTGCTTGGGTCAGCAAATCAAAGGCAGGACATAGAGGCGGCCTCCCGGACGACCGGAGTAGCTTATAATAGTGACATAGAGTGTCAATGAATGATTTACCATTTTTTTCAGCCCTGCACCCAGCTTAAAATTAATTTAGCGCTGAAACTTCAACTCTTCAATTGTCTTTCTAAACAGCATGGTCAGTAAGAATATATTCTCTTGTTTTCCTTTTACACAAAATTCCACTTGAAAAGCGGCTAAAGGGAGTTTTTATATCAACAGTAATTCTTTTTTTTTTTTTGTCTTTTTAGGGCCACACCCATGGCATGTGGAAGTTCCCAGGCTAGGGGTCAAATCAGAGCTGTAGCTGCCAGTCTACACCACAGCCACAGCAACGCCAGATCTGAGCCAAGTCTGCAAGCTGCACCACAGCTCATGGCAATGCCAGATTCTTAACCCACTGAGCAAGGCCAGGGATTAAACCTTCATCCTCGGGAGTTCCCGTTGTGGCTCAGTGGTTAACGAATCCGACTAGGAACCATGAGGTTGCGGGTTCGATCCCTGGCCTCGCTCAGTGGATCCGGCGTTGCCGTGAGCTGTGGTGTAGGTTGCAGACGCCGCTCGGATCCCGCATTGCTGTGACTGTGGCGAAGGCCAGTGGCTACACCTCCTGTTAGACCTCTAGCCTGGGAACCTCCATATGCTGCGGGTGCGGCCCTAGATAAGGCAAAAAATACCAAAAAAAAAAAAAAAACCTGCATCCTCATGGATACTACTTGGGTTCATTACCTCTGACCCACAATGGAAACTCCACCAATAGTAATTCTTTCTAAAACCCTCTCTAGTGTGGTAATTCCAGCATGGACTTGCTTTAGCAGGATGAACCAAGGTTCCAGAATCCCCCTATCCCCTCCACTGGGAACTTATGCTGCAGACATTAATTTGCTGTATTCTTATATTGAATATAGAACAATTTCTTCATATGATAATATTAAATATGGAACATGAATTTATCCAAGTATTGATATGAGAATCCAACTTGACCAGTTCTAAACTTCTGCCTTATATGAAATGCTACAGGCAAGGTTAAAAGCAACTGCCGTTTAGAAATCTAAGCCAGTCCTCCTGCCTGCTCTTCTCTAGTCACTTGGTACTTTGTACAGTCTCTGCGAGTATCATGTTGTATTATTTCTCCAGTCTTCCCAAATTACAAGGATGAGGTTCCTGACACTCTGCAGGGAAGGAGAATTTATAGTTGAAAAACAAGATTTTAAGAGTTGAGGGAGTGTAGTTCGAAGTGAGCGTATAACGGTTTTTATACATTTTGTTTTGTTCCTTAGAGCAGTAAAGGGCTGCTGCCCGGTCATACAGCTCCTCTGTGTAGAACTTCAAATGCAGCTCTTTCGCTGGGTGGACTTAGCTGCGATTGGCCAGGTGCCCTTGCGCAGTGCCCAACCTGCCTGACCATACCTGGCAACTCTGAGAGGGATTATCCATAGTGTTTTATGCATCTTAAAACAGCAGATATGCTACAAACAATTTAAACGTGCAGCCCCTTCCTTGACAGACATTTTTCAGGGTCTCTTTCCTCTCTACTTGTAAAATATGCGTGCAGATGTGTTTGACTTTGCTGAGACAGCATGCAGAGGTAGAGGCTTTTTCTCTTCCTCTGCATCTGCATGTTCATTCAAATGGTCTTCCAGTCAGGTCTGGTAAGTCACTTCTCCCACGCACTCATGGTTCCAACCATGATGCCCCAGCAGAGCCAGGGGAGGGGTGGTGGGAGCTGGCTCTGCTCAGGGCAGTAATCCACATGGGGCTCAAGCAGCAAGCGAACAAAGAGTAAAGCAACGGTTAGTTGGTTCTGCACACAGATGGCACCCTTGAGTAGAAATAAAATAGTTTGGGTGCCAAGCTATGTCCCCTAAGTATTTTTGCAATTCCCACGTGCAGGTTTATCCAGTCAGTTGAAAGGCAGCAATCCCAGGCAACTGGAATGTTGAAACTCAGGAAAGCCTGTACCGGGAGCTTCGTGTGGACAGAATTTGTGATGGATTTCCCTTTCTTTCTTTTCTTTTCTATTCTTTCCTTTCCTTTTTTCTTTTCCTTTCCTTTCTTTTCTTTTCTTTCCTTTTCCACACCTGTGGTAAATGGAAGTTCCCTGGCTAGGGGTCAAATTGGAGCTGCAGTTGCAAGCCTACACCACAGCCACAGAAGTATCAGATCCGAGACGCGTCTGCTACCTACAGCACAGCTCACAGCAATGCTGGATCCTTAACACACTAAGTGGAGCCAGGAACCGAACCCATGTCCTCATGGATACTGGTCGGGTCGTTACCGCTGAGCCAAGACGGGAACTCCTATACGTCATTTTCAATAATAAAAAGCCCCTAATCCTAACCCCACTAAATAAACATTGAGCTATTTTGAAAACCAGCATTGATTTGAAGCCGTGCTATGCTGTCGGCCTTCCCTGGGTACCTTGCGTTTCGGCTCAGCCCTGGCTGTCAAGCCCTCTTATGTGTGTCTTAGCTCCTTCCTTCCGTACAATCCCCCAGTACAGCCTAAGGAAGTAGGCTCCTCTCAGCTTCCTTCATCTTCCTGAGTCCTCACTGCAGACATGCTCTATGATTTACCTTTGTTTTCTATTTTCAACAATCCCACTTCCACCCCTGTCCTTCCTTATCTAAATATGCCCATCACAAATGACTTGGGTTTACTAGAATCAAAATTCTCAGGCTTGCCAAAGAGATGTATAGCAGTACAAGTTTGTTGCTAGAATCTGTTTACCAGGAACTCATGACTGAATTTCTATATGTGTTTATTCCTGAGTCTGGAGCTTTTTGAAAAAAAGTAATTATTTTTGTCTTTTAAGACTTGGCATTGTACCTGGTACGTGACAGGCAATCAGTGTCTGCTGGATTAAAACAAATGATCTTGGTTGATATTATTTTTTTTTAATTTTTTTAAGATTTTTGTTTTTTCTATTATAGTTGATTTTTTTTTTGAGCTTTTTAGGACCGCACCCGCGGCATATGGAGGTTCCCAGGCTAGGGGTCTAATCTAAGCTACAGCTGCTGGCCTGCACCACAGCCACAGCAATGCGGGATCCGAGCTGTGTCTGTGACCTACGCCACAGCTCACGGTAAAGCCAGATCCGTAGCCCACTGAGTGGGGTCAGGTATCGAACATGCATCCTCATGGTTACTAGCCAGGTTTGTTTCCACTGAGCCATAATGGGAACTCCCTTAAAAACTTTAATATCAGTTTGTTACAGATCATCTGAGTGACCAGCTTGTAATTGAGGACTGCCAAGGATTTCTATGCCTCTATTTGCATTTGTGCTTTCAATTCATTAACACCAAGTGACACCACTCTGATTCTCATGGGTTAATAAGAAGAGAGCACAGATATTTTCATACCAAATGAATGTCAAGTAACGACCTGGCCTTGCTGTCTCAAGGTCTCCCAGTGGGCTGAAGGGATAAAAGTCTGGGGGAATTGAGTCATCCCAAGGCATGCAGTAGCATAGCAATGCTGACCTCCAGAATGCCTGCAGTATAGCCGTCAGGACTATATTCACGTTGGGAGCCACAGCTCAGTTTCAGAAAAAATATCACCTGTCACACTAAGCTTATGTAAGTCATTTGAATTATATTGGTTTTGTCATTTTGTGTGAACTGAATGTGAAACCCTGTTGTAGCTTTATAATTTTACACATGCTATAAATCCAATGCCTTTTTTTTTTACCCCTATTTTTATGTTGGTACACATCTCAGTAACATGGCAGTAAAAAGTCACTTAAGACAATGCTAGATGATCCATGAGAGCGTTTCTTTTATAATCTTTTATTTGTTTAATTAAAAGCGGTCCTTCGGAGAAACAGTGTTCTAAACATTTTGGACCCTTTCTTTAAGATTTGCCTCTCCTGTGCCTTTCTTTGAATCCTTTCATGGATGCATTAAAGTCACTGCAGCAAACCTTTTGCCTTTGCCTGCCTAGCATCCGCGAGGCCTTCTTTTGGTCACTGTCCCTCTGTTTCCCTCTCTGGAATGCAGTCTTGGTGGAGCTGCCAGTCATGGTGCTCCATCCTTCCTCCACCCCCATCCCCTGGCCTCGGTTTGGACGGGGGCTCCAACCGAGGTCAGTCAGACACTCCCTGGAATGTGAGGCTTGAAGTGGAGTGACACAAGGACTGAAAATAGTTGAAGCTGATTCATCCTGATTGGTGGGGCCCAAAGAGGCTGTCTGTTACTTCCTGCTACTTCATTCCTTGGTTTTGCCCGGATTCTGTCCTTTCCAAGATTTGCTGGTCAACTGTTGCTTAAATTCTGAGGACTAACCTTTCCTTTTGACAAATCCCTTTATTTTTGACAAAGTTTGCTAGAGTTGGTTTCTGTTATAAGCAACCATCGTTGGAGTCCTAAGAGTGAAATCTAGTAAATAGGAAAATAATATGTCAATGCTATGTGTAGCATTTACTGGGGCTCCTCACCTGACTATTTGTTCTACAGAAGCTATTGAAAAAAGCTGTGGGGTCTACTAGCTTTAGCATCAAATAGAGCTTGTTCTTTCACTTCTCAGCTATGTCACCTTGAGCATGTTAAACGCTCTAAGTCAGCCTCAGTTTCCTCAAAGATAAGTTGGGGATAATAGCAGTCTATACCACATGGTATTGTTGTGAAGATTAAATGATACAAGGTAAATAAACCATATAGTAAACCTTCAAAATATGTCTTATTTTTATGATAATTTTGATATGTTTTAGGAGGCCATCATTGAGCTACGTACTAGGGCTGCAAAAATAATAAGAGAAAAGAAATTAAATCCACTCATTCTCCTTGGAAAAAACACTGACTTTGTTTGAAGCGGCACATTGATATTCTACTTCAGGCAGGAAGCAAGGAATTAAGTGCCTGGAGGAAATGCTTAATTAATAGTCAAATGAGGATGGAGTGAGGAGAGACATTAGCCAAAGAATGAGGGGTTGGAAATTTTAGACTGAGAAGTGATGTAATATGATCCAGCCTATGTAAAATGAGGGGAGAGTTGCATCTGTGTTTTATTTATGGCATTTTCTGTGGGATTGTTGAACTAAAGGACAACACCCAGTTAGAATTTATATTTGTTCACTTCATATTTAGAAAACAGATCCTTGGGAGTTTCCATCGTGGCTCAGTGGTAATGAAACCATCTAGCATCCATGAGGACACGGGTTCAATCCCTGGCCTCTCTCAGTGGGTTAAGGATCTGGTGTTGCCATGAGCTGGGCTGTAGGTCAGATGTGGCTCAGATCTGGCATTGCTGTCTGTGGTGTAGGCTGGCAGCTGTGGCTTCATTTAGACCCCTAGCCTGGGAACTTCCATATGCCACAGGTGTGGCCCTAAAAAGACAAAAAAAAGAAAAACAGATCCTTGAAATAGGATTTGGGGAGTTCCTGTCGTGGCTCAGGGGTTAACAAATCCGACTAGGAACCATGAGTTTGCGGGTTCAATCCCTGGCCTTGCTCAGTGGGTTAAGGATCCGGCTTTGCCGTGAGCTGTGGTATAGGTTGCAGACGCGGCTCGGATCCTGCGTTGCTGTGGCTGTGGCGTAGGCTGGCAGCTACAGCTCCTGTTAGACCCCTATCCTGGGAACCTCCATATGCCGTGGGTGCGACCCTAGACAAGGCAAAAAAAAAGACAAAAAAAAGAGAAAGAAATAGGATTTGGGCGTTGGGTTGTTTGTATGTTCAAGAAGCACAGAGATTACTTCCTTGACCAGGGCACGGAGAGTATGGGCCACGGGTGATTCGGGCCTGTGGTGGCATCACAACTACTCCAGTGCTCACTGCGTGGCATCGAGGAGTGAAGTGCCGTTGGAGGGCAAGGCAGGAGCAGATCAAGTGGCCGTGGACTTAGTTGCTATAGTGACGGTAGTGTTGGTAAAGACTGTGGAGTCACCTGGCTTCTTCTGAGAACCCTAGACGGTATGAGAGACATGTAAAGCTATGACTGTAGACTTACAAGGTACCTCGGAAAACTAAATATAGAACTATCATAGCAATCCCACTTTTGGGCATATATTCAGACAAAACTTTCATTCAAAAAGATACATGCACTCCTACGTTCATTGCAGCACTATTCACAATAGCTAAGACATGGACACAACCTAAATGTCCGTGGACCGGTGAATGGATTAAGATGTACATGCACACAATGGAATACTACTCAGCAATAAAAAGGAACAAAATAATCCCATTTGCAGCAACATGGTTGGAACTAGAGACTCTCATACTGAGTGAAGTAAATCAGAAAGAGAAAGCCAAATGCCATATGATGTCACTTATATTTGGAATCTAATATATGGCACAAATGGACCTGTCTACTGAAAAGAAACAAACTCATGAACATGGAGATCAGACTTGTGGTTGCCAAGGGTGAGGGAGTGGGATGGCCTTGAACTGGGAGTTTGGGGTTAGTAGATGAAAACTATCGCATCTGGAGTGGATAAACAATGAGATCCTGCTGTATAGCACAGGGAACTATATCCAATCACTTGTGATGGAACATGATGGAGGATAACTTGAGAAAAAGAATGTGTGTGTGTGTGTGTGTGTGTGTGTATTTGGGTCTTGGCAAGAGTCTGTGGAGAGTGTACATGAGAGTGAATTCTAAAGATGTGAGACCAAACAGGACCGCATTTAAGGCTCTTTTGGCCTGAGTTTTGTTTTATTTTATTTTTTTTGCTTTTTTTAGGGCCACATCCTTGGCATATGGGAGTTCCCAGGCTAGGGGTAAAATTGCAGCTGTAGCTCCCGGCCTACACCACAGCCACAGCAACACCAGATCCGATCCATGTCTGCAACCTACACCACAGCTCACGGCAACGCCAGATCCCAAACCCACTGAGCGAGGCCAGGGATCGAACCCTCATCCTAATGGATACTAGTCACATTTATTTCTGCTGCACCATGATGGGAACTCCCAAACACATTTTGCTTTTTATTCTATGAAACTAAACCATGACCCAGAAAAGAAAGAACGCTGTCCTCAGGAAAGTAATATATATTTAAATGAAAAAATATCACTGTGGAGAGAAATATATACACATACTTAAATTTTATTGGAGTATAGTTGACTTACAAAGTCATTAGTTTCAGGGGAAAGCAAAGTAGATCAGTTATACATATACACATATTCATTCCTTGTCAGATTCTTTTCCCTTGTTGGTTATTACACAGTACTGAGTAGGTTACCCTGTGCTATACTGTAGGTCCTTGTTATCTTTCCATCCTCTGTATACACATGAATTTTATTTATTTTTATTTTATTTTTAAATTTAATTTTATTGGAGTATAGCTGATTTACAATGTTGTATTAGTTTCAGGTGCACAGCAAAGCAAGTCAGTCATTCATGTAAATATATCTATTCTTTTTTCCCATGTAGGTTGTTCCAAACTATTGAGTAGATTTTCCTCTTCTGTACAGTAGGGTCCCGTTAATCATCTGTCTTATCCAGTAGTGTGTACCTGTTATTCCATTTCTTTCTCTCCTCCCAGTGGCTTCATCGATGGTAGCCATAAGGTTTGTTTTGAAATCTGTGTGTTTCTTTCTGTTTTTTAAATAAGCTCTTTTGTATCATTTTTCCCTTAGATTCCACATATAAGTGATAGCATATGATATTTGTCTTTCTCTGACTTACTTCACTCAGTCTTATAGTTTGTACATTGGGGAGGAGGAAGGTAAAACATCCATCTATCTTTACAGTAATGTAAATCTTCCTGAACTTAATTATACTTCTCTGACCTGGGTGATTGGTTCAGTAATCTAGTCCATCAGCATTATCAATGTCTGGGACACAACCACATTTAAAACACACAGATTGTATACATGTCCTCTACCGTTTTTCCCATAAGACAGTGAATATCAAAAGGCAGTTCTACCATGACATTTTGTTTTTTGTTAACTCTGCCTAAGAACAACCTCCTAGTAGTTGCCTTCTGTATTAATCATGACCTTTATTTTCTGTATTTTATGATGATTTGACACCTCAGGGAGGCCTTGCCCGCTGCAGGGAGAGTGCCCCTCCCAGGGGAGCTGAGTCCTAGAGACAGCAAACAACACTCCTGCGAGTGTAACCTTCATATGCATCCTAAGCCCTGCAAAGATCCTGAACCCAGCCCTCTATTTATTTCACACAGCAAACCAGAATCTCCCTGCCCTAAAAATCAGGGACCGCACAACTGGACAGCACTCCTACAGCCCTTAGACCTACAAAATGATTCAATTCTAAGTTTGTCCAAACTTGCCAACCCTGCCTCGACCATTCCTTCCCTCAGAAACCACAATAAAGCCTCTGGCCACACTTACTCCTTCGCTCCTCCCGCCTCCTGATGGACTGACCGACTTCCGTGCTTCCCCACGTGGCCCTGCGTGGTGTGTCATGCTCCCTTCTCTTCAGGAATGTCAGGAATAAGCTCTCCTTTCAGAGGCAGTTGTCTCCTCACCACGCCTGATTGAAACAAATCCTGTGTACATTTTATTTCGTCATATATATGTGTATATATATATGTAACACACGCACACACACACACACATTTATGGCTACAACCATGGCATATGGAAGTTTTCGGGCCAGGGATTGAATCCAAGCCACAATTGTGACCTGAGCCACAGCTGTGGCAACACCAGATACTTTAACCCACTGTGCTGGGCCAGGGATCGAACCCATACCTCTGCAGCGAGCCAAGCCACTGGAGTAGGATTCTTAACCCACTGCACCATGGCAGGAACTCCCTGAGTATATTTTACTTTTTAATTTAATTTAATTTAATTTTTTTGCTTTTTAGGGCCATAGCTGCAGCATATGAAATTTTCCAGGCTTGGGGTCAAATTGGAGCTGCAGCTGCTGGCCTACACCACAGCCACAGCAACTTGGGATCCGAGCCTCATCTGCGACCTACATTGCAACCGGCAATGCTGGATCCTTAACCTACCGAGTGGGGTCAGGGATTGATCCTGCATCCTCATGGAGTCTAGTCAGGTTTGTTACCACTGAGCCACAACGGAAACTCCTCCTGGGTACATTTTAGAACATCTTCTTTCTCTCCTTAAGCACAAGCATTCTAAAGCTGCCTGGGGTCCCAACTCTGTTCCCGTCCTCAGCATGCTTCCCCATTTATAGCAACATCCATGCAAACCCCAAGTGCGTCTGAGATTTTCGGATCAACCAAGCCCTGAGGCACCGTACACTGTGTGGGCAAAGTTTTTTTCCGTAATGCAGAACACCATTTGGGTATTGCAATTTTAAAAAAAATTTTCTTGTTTTTAAAGTGGGTCTTTATGGTTTGTCCTTGTTCAAAAGAAGAAAACAGTCTAGGAGTTCCCGTTGTGGCTCAGTGGTTAACGAATCCGACTAAGAACCACGAGGTTGCAGGTTCGATCCCTGGCCTCGCTCAGTGGGTTAAGGATCCGGCGTTGCCGTGAGCTGTGGTGTAGGTTGCAGACGAGGCTCGGATCCCGTGTTGCTGTGGCTGTGGCGAAGGCCGGCGGCTACAGCTCCTGTTAGACCCCTAGCCTGGGAGCCTCCACATGCCGCGGGTGCGGCCCTAAATAAGGCAAAAAAAAAAAAAAAAAAAAAAGGAGAGAGAAGAAAACAGTCTATTATTTCGCTTCATTATCTTTGAATAGGTGCATGAAACAAGAGGCCTCCTGGATTTTATATGATGAAAATACATCTACAGCTACCCCAATGCAAATTTAATACAATGTAAATTTTCCCCAAAGTCCAGTGACTGGACACGCAAAAGATGTGTCAACCAAACCTCTTTTTGATCCCAAACCTCTGTTTGATCCCTGTAGCTCTGGCAGCTTAGAAATAACTCCCTTTTGAGAAATAGAAGGCATCTATAAACAATGACACTAGAAAACAGAGGAATTTTTAAGAAAACAAGTGATTCCTGACAAGAGGATAAAGCAAATAGAAATATAAGCCAATTAAAAACATTTTGACTGAGAAATGTTTTGTAGACTAAAAAAGTGACTAACTTGATAAAATGCTGAATTTAGAAAATTAAATGCTAAACAATCACCAAGTAACATCTCTACATACTTCAGGCTCAGAACAAAAAACCCCAAAGTTCTTTTTTGTTGTTGTTGAGTTTTTTGGTTTTTTTTTTTAGGGCCGCACTCGTGGCATATGGAAGTTCACAAGCTAGGGGTTGAATCGTAGCTGCAGCTGCCAGCCTACACCACGGCCACAGCAACGCCAGATCCTTAACCCACTGAGCGAGGCCAGGGATCCAATCCGTGTCTTTATGGATCCTAGTCGGGTTCATCAACTGCTGAGCCACAGCGGGAACTCCATAAGTCCCATAGTTCTTAATGACACAATGTACGATCACACAAAACGATGTGTCCTACTTAGGGGTGACATGGTTGTGGTGCCTCGGTTCTTGGCTTGGCTTCATTTGGTGGCACCAGGCATTCACTTCATTTTCTGGGCTTCCTTTGTCTATGAAATGAAAAGATGTGGCTGGTTGAATTCTTCTACAAGTCCAACACGTTAATAATTTACTTGTGATTCATTCTATGACTAGTCCAGGTTCACCTTTAGATGTTAAAATAGAAAAACCCCATTTAGAAAATTTAGATAACCCCCTTTCCTCTTAATTTATTAGTAGCACCTAACACTTTTGATAGATGTTGAAAAATACATTCGTGGACTTATATTTTATAATACATGAAAAAAATATTAGTGGTTAAAACGGAATTTTTTGTTGTTGTTGTTGTTTGCCTTTTTAAAGCTGCACCCATGGCATATGGAGTTTTCCAGGCTAGGGGTCAAATTGGAGCTGTAGTTGCCGGCCTACACCACAGCTACAGCAACGCCAGATCCAAGTTGCATCTGTGACCTACACCATGGCTCACAGCAACACTGGATCCTTAAACCCACTGAGTGAGGCCAGGGATCGAACCCACATCCTCATGGATACTATTTGGATTAGTTTCAGCTGTGCCACAATGAACTCCTTCTTTTATTTTTTCCCCTTTCCTCAATGAACTGGCCAGAATACTGTTCGTATGAGGCCAAAGGTAGGTTCACATGAGGCCATATCTTTTCTTTCTTGGGGCCAGAGAGTACAAGATGCATAAATTTGTCCTTTATTTCAGAGTGGATAACTCTGGTCCTTTATTTTAGAGTATGAATATATGTATTTTTATGGGTTCTATTTTCAGTCTTCACCTAAGCATATATTTAAAAAGGTCAGAATGGTATCTGTGGAGTTTCCGCGGTGGCACAATGAGAATAGTGGCATCTTGGGAGCTCCGGTACTCAGGTTCAATCCCTGGCCTGGCACGGTGGGTTAAGGACCCAGTGTCATTGCAGCAGTAGTTTAGGTTGCAGCTACAGATAGGATCTGATCTCTGGCCTGGGAAGGCCATATGCTGAGGGATGGCTGAAAAAAAAGGGAAAAAAAGAAAAAAAAATGGAAAAAATGGTATTTGCCATTTTATATTTCCAGGTACCCTTAATATGTTACAAAGTACTTAATCAGTGTAATGGCCTATGAGTTATTAAGACGGTCAAGGTCACTGCAAAATGGATTGTATGTCACGCTCGTGAGCTGAAATACACCTAAGGTGCTGTCATAAAAGTATACCGCTTTCCCTGCCAGGGTCAACGAAACCCAGTCTAGGGTTTCTCACTTACTGGGTTAGTGCAGGTGTCAGCAATTTGCATCTTTCCAACTGTTCTTGTAAATCAAGTTTTATTGGAACACAGTGATATCCATTCATTTATGGATTGTCTATGGCTGTTTTCATATCGCTGTGGCAGAGCTGAGTAGTTGAGACAGACACTGTATGGCCTGCAAAGTCTGAAATATTTACCATCCAGCCCTTTATAGAAAACGTTTATGGAGTTCCTGTTGTGGCTCAGCAGGTTAAGAACCCAACAAGGTGCTTGTGGGAATGTGGGTTCGATCCCCGGCCTCTCTTGGTGGGTTAAGGATCTGATGTTGCTGTGAGCTGTGGTGTAGGTTGCAGATGCAGCTTGGATCCCACGTTGCTATTGTTGTGGTGCAGGCCGGCGGCTACAGTTCTGATTCAAACTCTAGCCTGCGAACCTCCATATGCCTCAGGTGTGGCCCTAAAAAGAAAAAAAAATTTCATGATGCTTTCGATCTTGATAATTTCTCAGAAATGTAGAACTGCGTTTGGCTTAAGATTTTGGAAAAGGGGGAAGACCCTAGTGGTTCCTCTTGGTTTTGTTTGGAATAGTCCTTATTCCATGGGTTAGGAAGCTAAACAAGTATTCTTGAGTTGCTGAGGATATCTATATGTTTGGGAATTATGGATAGTATGGCAGTCCCATTGGACCCTTGGTGAGGTAGATAAAATCAGTATATTATACATTCTCTTATCCTCTATTATCTCTACTGTGATTGGTAGACTGAGAGCTCTGGAAGTTAAAATTATCCTAGAGTCAGTTTAACTGAGTTTTTCAAAGTTCTGGGTATTTCCTTTTCTTCTTAATGCCTGGCTATACTGCTGAAAAGCTAAAGGTCCTTTTGGAAAAGAGTCCTAAGAATCACAGGACCCACTTGCGGTGTTACTTCAGATTCCTTCTTTCCTCAATGGAATCCAGACTTTTCTTTTTTAAAAATTTTTTATTTTATATTGGAGTATAGTTGATTTACAATGCTGTTTTAATTTCAGGTGGACAGCAAAGTGATTCAGTTATACATATACATATATCCATCCTTTTTCAGATTCTTTTCCCGTATAAGTTATCACAGAATATTGAGTTTCCTGTGCTATCCTGTGGGTCCTCGTTAATTATCTATTTTGCATACAGTAGTGTGTGTGTGTCAGTCTCAAACTCCTCACTTATCTCCCCCGACTCGTCCCCTTTGGTAACTGTAAGTTTGTTTTTGAAGTCTGTGAGCCTGTGTCTGTTTTGTAAATAAGTTCATTTGTATCATTTCTTTAGATTCTACATGCGGGTTATATCATGTGACATTTATCCTTCTCTGTCAAACCCAGACTTTTCTTCATAGATTCTGTGAGTGGGTTCAGAACTGAAAATTAGGCAAAGTTTTGCTGCTCTTAGAACTTGTATTTTTTATTCAAATCCTGTGGGACCATAGCTGTTTAACTTTATATTTTTATTCTAGGGACCAAAAAATAAAAGTCACAAAGTGGATAAGACCTCTGATTACAATGATGACTTTTCTGTCTATAATAGCAGGATTGGGAGAAAGGTAAAGCAAACAAAGTGCCTAGGATACAAATTTAAGGACACACTCACTCTCAGGGTAACACAAATGCTAAGCCCCTCACTGGTGCAATCTTGGGAGCGAATGTTCCCTTAGATTTTGTGTCCTGTGTGCCTTGAGTCTCACCCTAATCCTGGTCCTATAGAATAGCAATCATGTGTTTCTACTTTACCTCTGATTGTTAAGTACTGCTTGTTGGTGTCCAACATCTCTAACACATGGGAAGAGACCAATTCACTTGTTGTGTCTCCCCATCTATCCTTGTTTTGTGCTGTGCTTACCAGATCCCTGCTTTAGGGCTGAGACGCTCATTCCACCAGTTTCTGGGAACGTCGGTAGCTGAGGGCTGTCAGCTAAGTTGCTCTCCAGGAATTTTGCGTTTAGTTGAAGAAAGCCACCTCATCCAAGGTCATGCCTCTCCCAGGGGTCAGTCTTCAAGGTGAAACTGGACACCTTACTTCAAACTAGGGCATTCCAGCTCCAGAACGCTTCATGGGATTGTGTTGCAGCTCAGCTCTTCCATCTGCCTAATTCTCCTGCTTCACTCGCCCCCACCTCTCCCCTGCACCCGACAGATGTTCATCATGAGAACATTTACCAGCAAATTTCCTGCTTACAAACCTCCGAGAGCGTGTTTCCCAGCGAACCACACCTATGAGAGTTGGTGCCAGGAGTGGTCGGAGGAAATGGACCCAACAATGAGATCTGGGAGCAGGATCGCCTGCTGGCTGACTGGCACTGAGGACAGCATCACTGGCGGCACGTGGAACACTGATCCCCCCTGGCTTAGCCATGCATTCATTAAAACTTTCATTACGGGATGGCCAACAGGCATATGAAAAGATGCTCCATACCACTAATCTTCAGGGGGATGCAAATAAAAATCACAATGAGACATCAACTCACACTTGTTAGAATGGCCATCATCAACAATAACAAATTTTGGCAAGGATGTGGAGAAAAGGAATTCTCATATGCTGTTGGTAGGAATGTAAATTGGTGCAGCCACTATGGAAAACAGCATGGAGGTTTCTTAGAACTGAAAATGGAACTACCATAGGACCCAGCAATTCTACTCCTGGGTATATATCATAATTTTTTTTTTTTTTTATGGCTGCAACTACAGCAAATGGAATTTCCTGACCAGGTATTGAATCCTAGCTGCAGCTACAACCTGCACCACAGCTGTGTCAATACCGGGCCCTTTAACCCATTGCACTGGCGGGGGATCAAACCTATGCCTCTGCAGAGACCTGAGTGGCTCCAGTTGAATTTTAAACTGACTGTGCAAGAGCAGGAACGCCTGTAGACTGCTTTTATAGTGGTGGAAAATGGGAGACCAGGTAACAGATGGAGTCCTGACTCAGGTACATCTCACGGTCTACAGATCCACCAATGAGGAAATTCTTCAGAAAGACTTTTCTGTATAACAGGAAAGAGCAAAAGGAAAATAAATACCAAATTGCAAAGAGCCACAAACAGCCCAATTAATAATACAAGTTACTCAACCTACCTTGATATACCAGTTAGAATTAGGTTCATATATATTGATCCAAACCTCAAAGAATGGCATAAGAAACATGAATTCATTTGCTCTTTTTTTTTTTTTTTTTGATTTTTAGGGCCGCACCCGAGGCATATGGAAGTTCTCGGGCTAGGGGTCAAATCAAATCTGCAGCTGCCAGCCACAGCCACAATAACGCAGGATCTAAGCCTCTTCTGCGACATATACCACAGCTCATGGCAAAGCTGGATCCTTAACTGAATGAACAAGGCCAGGAATCGAACCCACATCCTCATAGATCCTAGTCGTGTTCATTACCGCTGAGCCACGATGGAACTCCGAATTCATTCAGTCTTGCAAAAGAAGTCTGCAGGTCTATCATCAAGGCCTCAGTGGCTGTTTTTTCTGCTTTACCATCCTTAGCATGAGGGCTCAATCCTCAAGGTCATTTCATGGTCTAATATGACTGCTGGAACTCCAGTCATCACGTATGTACTCTGGGAAGGAAGAAGAGAAAGGACCGAGGGCTTCAGTGCATGCCCTCCCTTCCTTTAAAAAGAGCCTTCCTGGAACTTTTACCCCATTTCCACTTACGTTTGATTAACCATACTTCATCTCACATGGCCATACTTAGTGTCCAGGGAGGCTGATAGGTTTTTGGCACAGGAGATTGTTGTCTTAAATAAAATGGGGTTCTGTTAATAAGGACAAAGAGGAGAAGGGACATTGGAAGGACAGTAGCTCTGTCTGCCATAAATTGTGTCCATGGCTCAGAAGCCCTATTCAGTAGCTGTCCTCCAGCTTTAAAGAGATAGCAAAAGCCCAAAGCCACATGGCCTGTATTTTGTCTGTACCTTGAGCTTCTCTCCAGAATCCACAGGGAGTGTTCATCTTAGAATGCATCGCCTCAGTGCTTCCTCGGTCTCTTGGGCTGGCTCAGGCCAGAAAAGCCAAATTGTTCCCTAGGCTTGTCCTACTTGGTGTCGGTTTTGGATGAGGGGTTCATACCTCTTTCCTGGGTGACTCTCAGTAAAACTCACCATTTTAGGGTAGTCTGTTATGGAACTGGCCTCTACCGTGGCAGACTCGGATTGTAATGGCCACCGATGAATCACGCATCTAGTACTCATTCCCTTAGGTATCACCTTGCCACACTGACCCTGGGCTTGGTCATGTGACATGCGCTGGCCAATGAGACATCAGCAAGTGTCAAGCCAGAGACTTGATGTGTGCTCTTGCATGGGGCTTGCATCCTCGGATCACCTCTAAGAAACCCAGGCCGTCTTGTTGGAGAGGTTGCATGGATGAAAACGGAGACTTGCCTTCCCGCTGGCAGCCCCAGCTAATCTCCAGGCACGTGAGTGAAGCCCTCTTGGATCTTCCACCCGGACTACTGGATGACTGTAGTCATGTGAGAAATCCTAGATGACAAAAATCCAGAAGAGCCACCCAGCTGAGCTCACTTGCAGAATCAGGAGTAAATAAATGGTTGCGTTTTAAGCCATTACATTTTGCGGTGGTCTTTTATGTAGGAACAGGACATTGAGACATAGTGGAAACTGCTCCAATAAGTTACAGCTTGGGCTAGGGTTATGGGTAGGTTATATCCTCTAACCACAGGCATGCGGTTTTAAGAATATACTCCTCAGTAAGCACTTGTTGTTTTTGGCCACTCAGCATACATTTCCCCCTCTCTTGGTAACAACATTAGGATTTTACTCAGAACAATCAGTTATTCAATTCGTACGTGTGGTTCCTTTGGCCACAGTGTTTAGACAGGAGGAGGTAGGTGACTTAATTCAGATAATTAAAGGCCAGGTCCAGGACTTTTGTTCAAACTCTCTCTTCATTTATTTATTTATTTATTTATTTTTTTTGTCTTTTTGCCTTTATGTGGAGCCGCACCCGCGGCATATGGAGGTTCCCAGGCTAGGGGTCTAACAGGAGCTGTAGCTGCCGGCCTTCACCACAGCCACAGCAACGTGGGATCCGAGCCGCGTCTGCAACTACACCACAGCTCACGGCAACGCCGGATCCTTAACCCACTGAGCAAGGCCAGGGATGGAACCCGCAACCTCATGGTTCTTAGTCGGATTCGTTAACCACTGAGCCACGAAGGGAACTCCAAACTCTCTCTTCATTTAGAAGACAGACTATGAAGTTATGAAGGATCTGAGGAAACCGGTTCAGCCTTCTTCATTGGTAATGGAATACACCAAACAGCCATTAGAAATATACTGAATTTTTACTGTAAAGAAATTCCTGAAGGAGGAGTTCCCATTGTGGTGCAGTGGAAATGAATATGACTGGTATCCATGAGGATGTGGGTCCAATCCCTGGCATTGCTCAGTAGGCCGGGGATCCGGCATTGCCATGAACTGTGGTGCAGGTCGCAGACACGGCTCGGATCCCTCGTTGCTGTGACTGTGATGTAGGCAGGCAGCAGCCATAGCTCCAATTCAGCCTCTAGCCTGAGAACCTCCATATACTGCAGGCCCGGCCTAGAAAGCAAAAAAAAGGAAAAAAAAAATCCTGAAAGAAACTCACATGCAGAGCTGGCGGGAGTATAAATCGATGCTGCCATTCTGGTGTGATCTGGATATAAAAAGTAAAGTAAAACACGTATACCTTTGATGCAGCAACACTCACTCCAGGGAAATGCTCATATAAGTTCACAAGGGGACACAGAGGAAGATCTCTATCAGAGCGGATTCTGGTAGCAGAGAACCAACACAAGTGTCAAAAGCTAGGAGAATGAACAAGTGGAATGTGGTGGAATGCTATGCAGCATTCAAAAGTAATGATGAGGGCTGGCAACTTGGCAGGCCAGGAGGTGCCAGCACCTGTCTCCCCAACAAAAACAGCAGAACAGTAAATAAACAACTACAGGGAATTCCTGTGTGGCTCAGCTCTAACGAACATGATGAGTATCCACGAGGATGCTGGTTTTGATTAAACTGGGAGTTCCTGTCATGGATCAGTGGTAATGAACTCAACTAGGATTCATGAGGATTTGGGTTCGATCCCTGGGTTCGCTCAGTGGGTTAAAGATCCGGTGTTGCTGTGAGCTGAGGTGTAGGTCGCAGATGCAGCTCAGATCCAGCATTGCTGTGGCTGTGGTGTAGGCCGGCAGCTACACCTCCAATTTGACCCCTAGCCTGAGAACTTCCATATGCCTTGGGTGCGGCTGTAAAAAGACCAAAAAAAAAAAAAAAAAGGACTGTGTGCTGATGGTATAATAATTAATGAAGAGATCAATGGAACACAAGTCCAGAAATAGCACCACTAAGTTGACTTTATACAGTCAACTAATTTTCAACAAAGCTCTGAAGCAACTTAAGGGAGAAAGAAAAGCCAACAAATGCTATCGGAAGACCAATATATCCATGTGGAAAGAAAAAAAAATAAAACAACTGACCTCGACCCTACTTCAACCATACAAAAAACTAATCAAAGCTGATTATAGACATAAACACAAAAGCTAAAAAAGAAAAACTGCAATGAGATAGCACTTCATACCTGTTAGAACGACTCTTACCAAGAAGACGAAATAACAAATAGTAAGCATGTAGAGAAAGGAGAACTCATACACTTTTTGGTGGGAACTGGTACATCCATTATGGAAAACAATGTGGTGGTTCCCCCCAAACCACCCAATTTTGGTGGTTCCCAAAATTATGATCCAGCAATGCCACTTCTGTGTGTACATGTGTATGTATATATATGTGTGTGTGTGTATATATGTGTGTGTGTGTATATGTATGTATATAAATACATACATACATTTATATACATACATATACATATATGTATGTATGTATATGTATATGTATGTATATAAAAGGAAAGGAAATAAAATCGGTACCTCAAAGAGGTACCTGCACTACCACGGTCAGCACAGAAATAATTCACAGTAGCAAAGATAAGGAAATAACCTAAATGCCCTTCAACAGATGAATGAATTATGGAAGTGTGATATAATGTGCATGTATATACGTATTACAATGAATACACAATGAAATATCATTCAGCCATAAAAAGAAGGAAATCTTGCCACTTGTGACAACATGAATGAAGCTGCAGGGCACTGTGTTAAATGAAATAAGCCAAACAAAGACAAATACTGTATACTGTATGGTAAAATTATAGTATTATTTACACATGGAAGAAAAAAGGGTGATTCCATAGAAACAGAGAATAGAATAGCATTTGCCAGGTTCTGGGGGGAGGCAGGTCGAGGAGATGCCGATCAAAGGGCGTCAACTAAGTTACGAGAAGACCAAGTTCTGAGGGTCCAGTGTATGGCCTAGGGCTGTACACTTAAAGTTGCTGCGAGTAGATTTTAACTCTTCTCACCACACACACACCACACACAAAATGAGTTATCTTTATGAGGTGATGTGTGTGCTGATCATCTTGAGCGTGGTAACTACTCCACAAGGCATATCACATTGTCACATCGTACACCTTAACAATATGTGTATTTGACAGTTATTCCTCTATGAAGTTGGAAAAGAGATTACCAGTTCTAAAGATTAAGCAAAATGAAAGTAACGCTGTAGATTTTCCACCTAACAGTTAAGATCTATCCTTGGTACTCTCTGTGAACATTCGAAATAGCATCACATGATTGCTGTATTGGAATAACGCATGTGCAAGAAACACTCCTTTTCAAGAATATACGCTTAGGTAAGGCATGTATTAAATACATAAAGAGGATCCTATAGACGAAAGGAATATGAAGGGAGAAATAAAGGGGAGAAGGTGAAATGAGAGAAGAACCTTGCACAGATCCCTGGCGGCCTAGTGGTTAAGGATATGGCATGGTCACTGCTGTGGCTTGGGTTCATGCCCTGGACTGGGAACTTCCACATGCTGTTGGAAAAACAAACAAACAAAAATGAAAAACAAAGAATTCCCTTTGTGGCCCAGTGGAAACAAATCCGACTAGGAATCATGAGGTTGTGGGTTCGATCCTTGGCCTCACTCAGTGGGTTAAGGATCTGCCGTTGCCGTGAGCTGTGGTGCTGGTCACAGACACGGCTCAGATCTGGCGTTGCTGTGGCTGTGGCATAGGCCAGCAGCTGTAGCTCCAATACAACCCCTAGCCTGGGAACCTCCATATGTCTCAAGTAAGGCTCTTAAAGACAAAAAAAAAAGGAGAGAGAGAGGCAAGAACCCAAGAACCTTGCAGAGTGATCATGAATGTGGCAGGAACTGAGTATATGGTTAATTAGAAAATTTATACCTGAAGTTAAAAGAAAAAAAAAAACCACCGTGATTCACCAGAACACGAATGATTTGCAATTTGAGACAATCTGTACACTTCAGTACACTTGAGTATGAGAAATTGCCCAAGTGGAAAGCCATTTCCATATCCTACCTCCAGACTTCCAAGAGTCAGAAAAGCAACAGGATTCAGGTTAAAATAATTCTAAACTATTTTCCCCAGGCAGTTAGTAACGAGAAGAACATAAAGGCTGAAAAGGGAATATTTTTGTAGGCTGGATGAAGAGCATTTAAAGTCAAAGATGTTACCAACAATTGAAAAGTAACAATGTTAGCTTGATGAAACAGTTTTCTCCACTAATGTCAGGGTGAAATTTGATGTCACAACATGATCACCAAAAATACGAGAGGGCAAATGTCAGGAATTTTCCTGATGTTTTCCTCGTGGCATTCTATTCTATTTTAGTCTCATGCATCAGCTATCCAAGATTTAATACCTTGTGGAATGTACTTGCTGGAAAGAAATAAAAAACTGTATCCCACAACATTGCCCATGGTGGTAACACAATTTTTCCTCATCACCTTTAATTCCTGTTCATAGCATTACAAAAGATAAGGTATTGGGTTTCTTTTGGGGAGTGGGGTAACTGCATTTTTCTCTTAGCAAGGAAATAATCAAGAATTAGGTATGAGTGATGAGGTGCTGGTATATCAGTGTATTAAGATCTCTTGAAGTTGATATTTGGGAGCTTTGGCTTCTTATATTGGCTGCATAATCACAAATCCAACATGATGATATCTGAACATTGAAAAATTATTTTAAAGGTTTTATATACATATATGAATATAATTACGAGCTAATTTCTCTGTGAATCACCTTTCCCTTTCACTTCTTTATTATTCCTCTTCTAAATTCTGTTTTATAGGAAATTTGCATTCTTTGGATTTATCATTGACAAAATAAAATTTCAAGTGCTTACTGTATCGTTCTTGAAGGAGGGAATGGACGAGTAAAGAAGAAAAAGCCCAGCTCACATGGAGTTTACATTCTAGTTGATTAATCTGAGATATAAATAGTTCAATACTGGGATGTAATAACATCAGGAAAATAATTTTTATAAGATATTCTTGAAATTTGATATATTTTTGTCCTGATAATATTTCTCTTAAACATGGCACATTTGACTTTGTTATAACATGATTATCATATAGATTTAAATATAACTTGGGTCCAATCATATCTCAGAACAAAAGCAGTGAATATCTGATACAACAGGTTTAAGCTATGCAACACCACTGTCCTTGACACACTGTAGGTGTTTTAAAAGATTTGTTGAATTGTACAAGAGCAATCAGCCCTGGGCCTGAAATTTTTATAGCCTGGCTGTTTAGCACATCGGGACATTCTACTCTTTTGTCATTATTCATGATAATACCCACGACCTAGAAATGAAATACATTCCCCCCAGTATAGTCCTCTTTGTGCTTCCAAACCGTCTGCATTTGCCCCCCATTCATCTTCAAAGTCTTGCTCCTTTGCACAGCCACTTGTATTTTTTCTACTTTTAAAATCACTCTCTGTCTCTCCTTGCTCCCTTTATTTAGCTTGAGTTTCTGGAAGAGCCCTAAAGCTGTGGAGGGCAGCAAACATGAGCC
This sequence comes from Catagonus wagneri, assembly GCA_004024745.2. Lineage (NCBI taxonomy): Eukaryota > Metazoa > Chordata > Mammalia > Artiodactyla > Tayassuidae > Catagonus > Catagonus wagneri. The sequence goes on from PVHT020000009.1 coordinate 7,730,908, forward strand.
CTTGTTCTCTGCTCCACTGTGTAGAGGAAAGAACACTGTCTCAAGCTTACAGGAAATATTTGAGTTTGGGAATCCAGGGCCAATAACAAAGTGATTCCAAAGAAGCCACTATTAAACATTATTAAAGTCTGTTGTGATCAGGCAATAGATGATTCCAAACGAGGTATGCATAAGCCATCTGTGTTTGAGTTCATTCTATAATTAATTAATGGAACATTGATCAAGCACTTACTTGGCATTGTACTCCTTATCAGGCACTGAAGGGAATGTAATAACAAGAGCTGCTTTTTTTTCTTTTTGGCATATGGAAGTTCCCAGGGCAGGGATCAAATCCCAGCCCCAGCTGCGACTTATGCCACAGGTGTGGCAACACTGGATCCTTAACCCACTGCTTTGGGCTGGGGACTGAATCCATACCTCAGCAGTGACCCAAGCCACTTCAGAGAAAATGCTGGGTCCTTAACCTGCCGCACCGCAGTGGGAACTCTAGAGCTGCTTTTTATTAATTTCCTGGTATATACGAAAACACAGTGCATCTATTTTTTTTTTTTCTGACCCTGACTTCTACAACAGCAGGACAAGGTCATTATCTCCACATTAGAAAGAGGAAACTGAGGAAAGCAAAGAAACTGAAGGGCAAAGAGTCGAGGAGATAAACTCGGGGCATGTGGTAAGGCTTCTAAATGTGTGCTGTTCCTGCTGGACACGACTCGGAGGACTGGGTCCCTACCCAGACTGCTTCTTCATAATCAGAAATACAGTTGCATATGATCACGACCTGAGTGAGTCTGTGGGAACTCAGATGGGAGAGGAGAATGCTGCTGAGACTTGGGTCTGTTAGTAAAGCCTTAAGGAAAACAGTAGGATCTGAAAGAGTAGGATGAAATGGCTGTGCGTTTTGCTTTGAGGAAAATTCCCTAAAATTCCATTTTATATTTTTATATGCCTTCTTCCATCCTTTTTGGAATAGTGCAATGTACAATTAAATAAATTAAATGTAGTCGGAAATGGTATGGATGAAGTTGAGGCACATACTCTTATTTTTGTGAATCTAATGATTTAAATAAATAACTTGTCTGCGAATCAATGGTGAGAATTTTTTTTTCCTTTTTTTTCGGGCCGCATCTGTGGCATTTGGAAGTTCCCAGGCTGGGGGTCGATTTGGAGCTGCAGCTACAGGCCTACACCACAGCCACAGCAATGCAGGATCTGCAACCTATGCCACAGCTTGTGGCAACGAGGATCCTTGATCCACTGAACAAGGCCAAGGATCAAACCTACATCCTCACGGATACTAGTTCAGTTCTTAATCCGCTGAGCTGCAGTGGAACTCTAATGGTGAGAATTCTTGTTTTTTTTAATTTATTTTTTATACATCAATCTTATTTTATTTTTTAACTCAATGGATTTTGTATTTATAGTTGTATAACCATCATCACAACACAACCTAATTTTATTTATTTTTTATTTTTTCTAATGTCTTCATAGGGCCACACCTGCGGCATATGGAGGTTCCCAGGCTAAGGGTCAAATCAGAGCTACAGCTGCTGGCCTGTGCCGCAGCCACAGCCTTGCCAGATCTGAGCCACTTCTGTGAACTACACCACAGCTCATGGCAACACCGGATCCTTAACCCACTGAATGAGGCCAGAGATTGAACCTGTATCCTCATGGATGCTAGTCAGATTCATTTCCACTGAGCCATGATGGGAACTCTGTGAGGATTCTTGATGTAGCTTGCAAATCCTAGGAAACCTCATGCCAACACTCAGGTTAAATCAGATGAGTTCAACATTTTTTGGAAGAGTTTCTAATGTCATTTTATCTCTGAACATCTTCGAAGAAATGAAGAGAGACTGAAGTTGATGGAAACTTAAGAGGACATGGAGATAAGGAGACCATAAGGAGATAAATCTGCTTGAGCTGCATTTTCAAAAGAATCCTTCAAGGCCACATTTAACTGCATTTTCTGATGAAACTGAATCATAAGTTTAAATAGAAAAATATGTAATTGCTATTATTTACAGTGCTGGCAAAAAATCATAGAGTTGTATAAAAGAAGAAAAGACATCAATGTACAGAGTCTCTGCTAAGGAAAGCTGAAATCTAGAGGCAAGGTTTTAATTTAATTTTTTTTGCCGTTCATTGATTTTTCTCCCACATGTTGAATGGGTCCCTCTAAAAGATCAGTTATGTGTTCAAAATAAAATCTCAACATTGGTATTACATAAATATTCTTGAATTATGTGTAACATTCTTTCATCTTTTCTGCCTCTAGGGGGAAGTGTGTTTTCAACAATTCTGTCCCCACAACACAAGAGACTTTCTTTGTGGACCACAGGCTTCATAGGATTATTCTTCAATGTGACTTCAGGGCTGGCTTAACGAGGAAGAGGAGATTCTCTTTGAAAGGGTCTTACTTGAGATTTGCTGCCCGGATTCTGATGGAGATTGTACAGACTACTACAATTGGTGGGTGAAACTTCCTTCTAATAGCATTTCTAATACATTTAAAAGAATCATCTGCTGAATGTTGACTTCCCTGGTGGCAAAGGAATAACATATAAATACAGTTTCATTTCACAGAATTGGAAAAAAAACAGTTGAATACATTATAGAAAACCTGCCACTTCATTTTAATAACAAAGTTAAAACAATATTGTTTGTGAATATTGATGAAGAGTTTTAAATCTTATAAAAAGTCTCTTACTTCCTGTAATATCACATTTAAGACTAACAATGCCTTTCGTTTGGCTAATTTTATTTTATTTTGCAGTATTTCCCTGTATTTTTCTTTTGTTTTCATTGAGTAATTATAGTCAGAAAGAATGCACTCAGGCAAAAGGCTAGCAATCTTTCGAAAATTAAAAAAAAAAATTGAGTTCCCCTCATGGCTCAGCAGTTAGCAAACCTGACTAGCATCCATGAGGCTGTGGGTTCGATCCCTGGCCTCGCTCAGTGGGTTAAGGATCCGGTGTTGCCCTGAGCTGTGATGTAGGTTGCAGACAAAGCTCAGATCCCACAGTTGCTGTGGCTGTGGCATAGGCCAGTGGCTACAGCTTCTATTGGACCCCTAGCCTGGGAACCTCCATATGCCGTGGGTTCGGCCCTAAAAGACAAAAAAACCAAAGAAAAAGAAGTACTTCAATTTCAATGTTTTACAGAATCGAAGGGAACAATATTTAAAAATTGAGTCCAGGGATGCATTTTTCTTTTTTCTGTTTTTTATTTTTTCCTTCTTTCTTGGTTTGATTAATCTCTATGATTATGATGTTCCAAAATTATACTATTACCTATTAGTAATTTTCTTTTTTCTTTTCTTTTTTTTTTTTTTTGGCTTTTTAGGGCTGCACCTGCAGCATGTGGAGGCTCCCAGGCTAGGGGTCTAGTCAGAGCTGTAGCTGCCGGCCTACGCCACAGCCACAGCAACGCCAGATCCAAGCCACGTTTGCAACCTGCACCACAACTCATGGCAACGCCGGATGGTTAACCCACTGAGCAACGCCAGGGATCGAACCTGCAACCTTATGGTTCCTAGTCGGATTCGTTTCCGCTGCACCACGATGGGTACTCCGTAATTTTCTTACTATGATGCATATTTTCAAAATAGCTACATATAAAAGAAAATCTTGATATAAAGAATGTTACTATTTAATGAAATTTAGCTCTGTTCCCAGCTCTCTTTTACGTGGTGTGATAAATAGGTGGTACATACTTTATTTCCAATTCATTTTCCACTTAAAAATATTCTCAGGGGTGAAGAGGTATTAAGTATGCTTTTTATATTCTTTGGCTTAGATTCTTCATGTAGAATGAAGGGTCTCAGGCTAGGTGACTTCTAAAAAGCTCTAAGATTGGAGAATTCCGTGTATTCATGGTACTTACTTTCAGTTGCCTGGGGAAAATCTAATTTGATGGAAAGTGAACAAACTGGTCATGTCAAATGCATGTACTTATATACTTGGCAGGTCTTCCTACACTCTTGTGCCTATTTGCATTTGAAAAACTTTCTTTAGGAGGTCTCTTCTGGTGTGGTGAGTTGAGGAACCTGCGTTGTCACTGCAGCAGCTTGAGTGCTGTGGCAAAGATTTGATCCCTGGCCCGGGAAATTTCACACATGTGAGGGCAAAATAAATAAATAAATAAAAATTAAAAAATGAAAGACTTTCTTTAAAGATCTTAATTTCTGTAAAATGAGTAGGTCATGAGGATGTAACGTACAGCATAGTGAACATAGCTAATCATACTCTATTGCATATCTGAAAGTTGCTAAGAGCAGATCTTAATATTCTCATCACAAGAAAAAATTTATTTGTAACTATGTATGGTGATGGATGTCAATCAGACTGGTTGTGGTGATCATTTCACAATATATAGAAACTAACGGTGTTACATCCCGAAACTAATATAGTCTTATATGTCAATTAATATCTCAGTAAAAAAAAATAATCCTAATTTTTGCTGAATGGAAAAATGTAAGGGGTGCTTTGAGTATCAGCAAGAGAGGTAACACTGGCTTTTCTGGTTCTGCTGCCTAGTCTGGGGGCTCTTCCCTTCCACATCTTAGTTTGTGCTCTTGAGTAACAAAGAGGAGTTGAGAGCTCTGATCCAAAGGCTACTGAGAGGCCGTGACACTCACCCAAACGTAAAGGCACTGCCCTGCCTGTGACCCTGACTGGGCAGCGCTGGGACTGGGAGAGGCTTTCACACCCGATGCCACTGAAACCCCAGACTTTCCCACTAAGCCCGCATTACACAGTGAGCGGAATCATATCGCTGTTGGCCAGTGCTCCCCAGACATTGGGCATAGCGAGCGGTAATAGTAAACCCTGGTTTCTTCACGTCTCCTGGCAACCAGTTTCGAAATCCATTAAGACCCTTGGAATTTGGGATTTAGCTTGTTGTTCTCTCTCTTTCCCCCTCCCTTCTTCCTAGGAATTCAGGGGAGATTTAGTCGCTGTGAAGCTCTAAATCTCAATTTCCAGTGTGTATGGGTTATCCTTTTTTGGGGGAAATTAAATTGTATACAGATGCCTCGTTTGCTCCTGCCTAGCAGCTCTAATAAAATGAATGAAGGTTTTCGCTGGAATTATAAGGCCCTTCTTGAAGATTCAGGGACCACAGAGCATAATCTGAAACCCAAATGCTGCGAGGATGAAACGTTACTCATAATTACATTTACAGTGCCAGAAAGAGCGACGAGGTGGGCGCTGTTAAGAGTGGCGAGCGCTGATGCCTGAAGTTGCTACATCTCCGGAAATCCGAATTTGCCGTTTCACCGTCACAAATGAGAGAGATGGCTCTTTGAGATCTCGGCGTTAAATAAAGCAAAGCAAAACAAAACCAAAAACCAACTCAGCGCCTGGGGAGGTGGCATCGGGGATAGAAGGCCGCTGCAAGTTTCTGCCGAAAGAGGGCGTTAGTCTAAGACTAATAGAAGTTTGTGGACAAGGACTCCCAGTCAAATGAAAGACCATTTTAAAATTCTTTCAATTTATTTTAATTCGCGGGACTTAAGTGTTAGACTTCACCCTTCCAATGTATCACGTTCAGATTGCAAATGACCTCGGTGAAATGTAACCACGTTCAGAGGGTCAAGTTCCTTTCGGACCTGCCCTGCAGCGCAGCGCACTCCGGTGAGGCTCTTCTGGCCACTGACTCCTCCAAGGTCGTTTCCATCCTCGTCTCCACCGCTTTTGTGGCTGGGACCATGGCAAGACAGAGCCTCCGAAGCAGCACCTTTCTCGGCCTTGCAGAACCCAGAGCACAGGTTCTCGCGAGCCGCGGAAGAAAAGCGGTGGGATTTCCGAGCGCACGGATTGGAGCGGAGGACGCGACTCCACCCAGGGGGCATTCGGAGTAAAGCGTTAGGAAGAAGGTCTCTTTATTTAGTTACCTGGCTTAGCAAACAAAGCCCAAGGACACCTTGGAGATGTTTTTCAAGCTTTTTGCCACCTCCCGGAGAAAAACTGTTCTCTCGCTTTTGGGAGCAACAAGTTTCGCTTTTCTGCTCGAAGCGCGCCAGCGGAGGTATCCGGTGCGCGGGGAACACTGGGTGCACGGGGAACACGGGATGCGCCGCAGCACTTCGGCTCTGGCGCGAACCCAGGCGGCCCAGGGGGAGAAGGCCGGCGGGGAGCGGGGCAGGACGGAGGAAGGAGGGGTGCAAGGACTCAGGGACTAGCAGGGCGTTCCAGGTCTGCGACCTAGACGTCTGCACCGGTACCTTGGTCCCTGTTCCCAGACCGTGCCAGGGGACCGGGAAGGTCGACTGCCCGCCCCGAGTTGGCGCGTCGGGAGGGAGTGTGGCTGGAGTGAGAAAGAGGTGAGAGCTTGTGGAACCTAGCTTTTTTTTTTTTTTTTTGGCGACGAAACCACTAATTTCTAGGACCACCCTCTTCCTCTAATTTTTTTTTTTTTTTTTGCACGGTATGTGTGTGCCTGCGCGTGTTTCTTTACTTTCAAACACATTTCCATTTTTAAAGCCCGGATCTGGAGAGAGAGCTGCCGCACGCGGGGCCAAGGAGAGGTGGGGACCCTGGTGGCAGTGTGGCGCGGTGGGGGCTCCTGCTGGTGCAGTGGGCGGCTGCGGCTTTAAGGAAAAGGCCGAGGTCTGACGGGGAGTGGGAGTTAGGGACCGGGGAGGGGTGGGAAGAGTAGGGGTGCGGGGAGGAGCCCTGATGTAAGAATGTTAATGAGAGGCTCCCCCAGCCCAGCCCCCACCACTCCCCACCCCCATCCTCCCCCCCCCCGGTTGGAAATACAAGCCCAGCCTCGGCGCGCCTTGTGTGGTAACACGCTCCGCCGCTGCCACGCTATTTAAACTCGGGTTATGGATCCAGGAACCGGCGCGAATCAATGAGATCAAACGCGAGGGAGATGCACCGTCAATTACAAGCACTTGGACAAGTCTAACTTTTTCTTCTTTTACAAATACGCTTTCAAAAAGCAACCTTAGCAACGCCCAAATAAGAAGCCACCTCTAAGCAAAATAGTATATATAAAGGGAGGGCGAATATATATACATTTATAAAAAGTATATATATATAAATATAGGTGTACAGATTTACACCTGGTGAACTTTTTCTTTTCCTTTCTTCTTTTTTTTAAACGAGTGGCATTCATTGCAAAGGAGGACTCTTCCTCTCTATCTTTTGGCGAGTTAGTGAAGGGGGTAATCTCTTTTCTTAGAGCGCCCAAGGGGGCGCAGGGACCTCGGAGAGTAGAGTGGGGAGGAAAAGAGGAAGAGTGGGTGGGGGGCAGAGGGCGAGTCTGCAGCGAGGGCAGGCGCTTTCCTGCTGCGCGATGCCTTCCCTGCTGGTGCTCACTTTCTCCGCGTGCGTACTGCTTGACTGGGCGTTGCTGGCCGGCTGCACGGGTGGCGGTGGCGGCGGTGGTGGCGGGGGCCCGGGCGGCGGGCGCCGGGAGAGAGAGGCGCTGTCGCCGCAGAAGATCGAAGTGCTGGTGCTGTTGCCCCAGGACGACTCGTACCTGTTCTCCCTGGCCCGGGTGCGGCCGGCCATCGAATACGCACTGCGCAGCGTGGAGGGCAACGGGACCGGGCGGCGGCTTCTGCCACCAGGCACTCGCTTCCAGGTGGCCTACGAAGACTCGGACTGCGGCAACCGCGCACTCTTCAGCCTGGTGGACCGCGTGGCGGCGGCGCGGGGCGCCAAGCCCGACCTCATCCTGGGGCCGGTGTGCGAGTATGCGGCTGCACCGGTAGCCCGTCTTGCATCCCACTGGGATCTGCCCATGCTGTCAGCCGGGGCACTCGCCGCCGGCTTCCAGCATAAGGACACCGAGTACTCGCACCTCACGCGCGTGGCGCCCGCGTACGCAAAGATGGGAGAGATGATGCTTGCCCTGTTCCGTCACCACCAGTGGAGCCGCGCGGTGCTGGTTTACAGCGACGACAAGCTGGAGCGGAACTGCTACTTCACCCTCGAGGGGGTCCATGAGGTCTTCCAGGAGGAGGGCTTGCACACGTCCGCCTACAATTTCGATGAGACCAAAGACTTGGATCTGGACGACATCGTGCGCTACATCCAGGCCAGTGAGCGAGGTGAGCAGAAGTGTGCCCCGGGGGGCCCCAGCCCTAACTCAGCCACTCCGCGCGGCTCTCCCTACATGCCCCTCCGCTCTTCTCTGGACCCCACTACCCTCCTGCGGCGCTGAACACGCGGAGAGGGCGCGCGCGTGGGGAGTCTTCCTTGTGTGAGCTGTCTGGCTGCAGCGACCTTTGACCATCGCTCAAGGCTGTGGTGGGGTGTATGTGTAGGGTCCTGGGGACGTCGTGGAGCCTGGGGGAGGGGTGTGTGAGCCTGCAGCTCACTAGTGCCTTGGTACGACAGGTGCTGTCAAACCTCTCGGATTGTTTCTTTCCGGTTCTACCTCCGGCGCCGGGCTTGCGGTTTAGGGGCCGGCTCACTACAGGTGTCCTGCCCCAACCAGGGTCTGAAAGCGTGACGAATGTGAAAAACTTGTTACTCGGTCCTTTTCCGAGGTGCGTCCCCTCCTAGCGCAGAAGTGTAAGCCGACGCTCTACAACCCGCGCGCGGCCACATGGTCAGCTCCTATCTCCGGGTTTCCCAGGCTGCTGCTTCCACAGATCCCCAGCTTTCTTTTAAAGATTCATTGCAACGTCTTTCTCATTCCTCCCATGCCGCCCGTCCCCGCCCTAACCTTTTACAAACGGGCTTCTGTGGTTTCCAGCAAAAAGACCTCGCAGTGTCTGGACTCAGGCGACACTCACTTCCCTCCGCGCGTCAGCTAGGCTTGGAGAGCGCGCGCGCTGGAGAAGCGGAGCTGAACCTCCTTTCCACGTGACTCCCCAAGTTTTCTCCGCGGGTCTGTGGGGGTTTGAATAAACACCTAACTGGCCAGAGAGCTCAAGGCTGAGGATAGTGGCCATGGCTACAGGGAGTGGGAGGAAAAGCAGTGGTCACGGATACGTAATCACGGAAGCCCCTAGTGCGGCTCATTTTACTGCAGAGTAGACTTTCGAGAAGGCGGGCGTATCCCAGCCTAGCACAGTTTCCTCTACTAACGTCAGGTGTGGAGCTCACAACGCGCGGGGAATCTGGCCTGTGTACTCGCTTTGCGCGCAAGCTCTTGTATTGTCAGTGGTGCAATTCGGCTAAAGCTCTCCAAGACCCCACCGCGGGGAGAAGCAAGATGAGAGAAACCGAGCCGGGTGCGGGGCTAGCCCACGACTTGGCACGGCTGGGCACCTGGGCGCTGGCCTTGGGAGACGGTGAAACTGGAGGCTAGGGGCCCAGGAACAGGTGAGAGTGGTAAAGGCGCCATGGAGGATGGCGCTGCGGCCACCCCTCCCCCCTTCCCAATTTGGCCACCTCAGATTCGGAGTGAAAGCACTCTTTAGAGCGGAGAGGTGGGAGGTGTTGACCGTGGGGTTGCATTGGCCAAGTTTTGAACGTTCGAACTCCAGGCTGTCTGCACCGGATTTCTGCCGGCCAAGCAGGCAGGGCGCCGGCTTCGCTGATTGTGAGAAAGGGCACTTGTATCCAATGGCTGCGGATTCGCCGGGCCAAGAAACTCACATCTACTCTGCGATTCCCAGTACCCAGATTACCGCAGACCCCTGCAGACCTCGGGCTGCTCTAGTCCTCGGACTTGATTCCTTAGCTCTCTGCTCTCGAGTGCCCGGAGCTAGGAGTTGGAGACTTCCCACCTCCGGCTCGGGCTGGGGCTGGGCCTGGGGGTGTGTTCCGCCATCGGTGAGATCCGCGGTCGGTCAACGCTTTTGTGCTGCCACTTCCCTGAAGGTCCCAGTGCCGGCGGTGACCCCTGCCCATGTGGCCTGGGGTTCAAGGTCCAGGTCAGCCCAGAAGAGGGCAGATTGAGGCCACGGGGGTGGGGGTGGGGCTTCAGTCTCACAGTCTCACAGGCAGAGCCAGGCGGTAGTTTCATTAGAACCCCGGCGGTCCCTGGGGGCTTCAAAAAGCTTGGGCTACAGGGCGCTGCTGATGATTATTTTTTAATTCTAAAAGGCTCGTCGTTGATCCAAGTCTCTTTCATTTCTTCCAAATTTGAATTTAGTGGCGAAAGTTTGCTCAGCTGACCTGTATGTTTTGCAGGTAATAAGGTTACCGCTCTTGCTCTGTTTCCAACAGTGACTTGGGCAGATGTTCAGAAATATAAAACAAAATAGATTCTCCCCAAAGCCCTCCTCCCTCCCCGGTATTCCCAACTCTCAGGAGAGAAAGTTGCTTGATAACAAAATTCTTTCTGGGGGCCTTTTAGTTTTACTGATCACCATGATTTCACCATAAGCAGCTAGTGGATTCAGTAAGGGTTCAGGACAGGGATTTAGTGGAGTTTGAATCTTCAGAGCTCTTGGCTTGGCTCAGGCATTCACTGGCGAGGGTGCTTTGCGCTGCTTTAAACCTATGTAACCTTAGGCTCCTCAGGTAAAGTGGGGGTAGACCAGACACCCCATCCTGGGGCAGCTGGGAGCATTAAATGAGCTAAGTGTATAGGAATGCCCTGAAACACTGTTGAGGCCTACCGGGTGCTCAGCAAACCTGGGTTTTATTATAGTTGTTATAATGGTTTTATATGTGATGATAATCACCTTTACCAGAAGGTAAACGCCATGGGGAGAGAACCCAGGGATTAGGAGCAAATGCTCCGGATCTGGCGGCCGCACTCAGCTGCTGCTGGATCTGCCCAAGTCACTTACCTACCTTCTTGGAGGCTGAGTTTCCTCTTGGTGAAACTAAGGGCAGAAGGGAATCAGGCCTCTTCAGACTGGTTTTGGTGGTTGGTCCCATTTTCTGCTCACTCAAGTGTAAAATGGAACTGAATCTATTTTTGTCTCTGAAAATTCCATATTCAACTTCATTGAGGGTTTTCCTCCCTCTTTTGGAGAGGTCATGTTTTTAGGCCTTTTTTTGGGGGGGACTTAAGTTCATCTTAAGTTCATCTTTAAATCAGATCACAAATGTTTAAATTTTCTAAAGGGTAAAAACTGATAATGCCACTATCTCTAACAATAATATGACTTGAATTTCATTTGGCTGTGTATGTACTATGGGATGAAAGACTGAGGGGTATTCCTCATTCTTCTTAAGGATTTACCATCAGTCAGTAATTACAAATTTTCTTGCTCATGTTTTTAGCCAGTACATATTATTAAGCTACACACACTTAGCATGTATTATTTTTAAAAAGTCAACTGCTGCCCTCAATATTCTACAAAGATAAATTTATTTTTAAAAAGATCAGTTTAAAAATAAATTTTTTTTTTTTTTTTTTGTCTTTTTGCCTTTATGTAGAGCCGCACCTGCGGCATATGGAGGTTCCCAGGCTAGGGGTCTAATCGGAGCTGTAGCCTCCGGCCTTCGCCACAGCCACAGCAACGCGGGATCCGAGCCGCGTCTGCAACCTACACCCCAGCTCAAGGCAACGCCGGATCCTTAACCCACTGAGCAAGGCCAGGGATCGAACCCGCAACCTTATGGTTCTGAGTCGGATTCGTTAACCACTGAGCCTCGAAAGGAACTCCTAAAAATAAATGTTTTGAGTTCCCACCATGGTGCAGTGAGTTAAGAATCTGACTGCAGCAGCTTGGGTTGTTGTGGAGGTGCGGGTTTGATCCCTGGCATGGTGCAATGGGTTAAAGGATTTGATGTTGTTGCAGTTCCCTTGTAGGTTGCAGCTATGGCTCAGATTCAGTCCCTGGCCCAGGAACTTCCATGTAGCTCTAGTGCAGCCATAAATAAATATATATACATATATATGTATATATATATATATATATATACACACACACGTAACACACACACACACACATAGCAATAAAAGCTAGCAGTTCGTTTATCTATACATCTCATAAGCTGCAGAACTAGAAATACTGTGCACACATTTTTGTATGAACTGCAGTTTTATCCTCTCGGTTATTAATATGTCAACAATCTGTGTCTGCATAACAACTGTAGAGATAGCAGTATTTAATCAGTACCAGGGTCATTTATTTTTAGAATTAGGCTGGGGTAAATGACCCAGTGGTTGATCAGCAGTTTTTCAGAAAAGAACCCATGGTAAGTGTAAAGCAACTGATAACACAGCAGGGAGGAAAAGAAACATTGTAGGCTGCAGTGTAGAAATTCTGAAAGCCTTTGGAGTAGAAGGAACTTTGGGAACAACAAAAATAAAGGTGCAGTCTCTATTTTGCAAATGGAATCTGTTGCTATGTAGAGTAGAAACAGGCAAAAAGAAATATATAAAAATAGATTTTATTTTTATGAAAGTTATACAGCTATATAGTTTATCTATCTAGCTAGTTTAAAAAGTCAGAAAATAACACAAATCTTTAGGAATAAGCATTTCCCATCTCCTACTCCTCATTTCTCACTTCCCAGAGGCAGCTATTTTCAACTCTGTAGGTATTTGACTTTCTACCTCTAAATGATACTACTTTTGATTTTTTTCAATCTTAGATTTTATTTCTTGCCATCCTGGGGCAAAATAATGATCCAGTTCTCTTCTACTGCCTCTTAACCACACACTCAAACTTTCCTTCCAGTCATCCTTCCAATATGATTGCGTCAAATTTTTTGGTTTGTTCAGTGTTCAGTGTCTGTATTATTAGTTACTTTTAAATGCTATTTGTAACTGAGCCGTGTAGGCTACTACAATGATATTTCTTTATTGCCCTACTTGTTTTTCTTGGGGTTAACAATTAGTCTCTTTGGGAGTTCCCATGGTGGCTCAGTGGTTAACAAATGCGACTAGGAACCATGAGGTTGCAAGTTCGATCCCTGGCCTTGATCAGTGAGTTAACGATCTGGTGTTGCTGTGAGCTGTGGTTTAGGTCGCAGACATGGCTCGGATCCCGTGTTGCTGTGGCTCTGGTATAGGCCAGCAGCTGTGGCTCTGATTCAACGCCTAGCCTGGGAACCTCTGTATACTGCGGGTTCGGACCTGGAAAAAGATAAAAAAAAAAAAATTAGTCTATTTTTGTTTGCTTGCTTTAGTTTTCTATGAATTTATTACTGAATTACCTACCAATTCTCTCTTTTAAGCCTCCTGAGTTGCTCCTGTCTGGTGATTTTCTAAACCTGCCACATATTTGCACATCTGCCACTCTGGATTCTTTTTTGAACATCCTTTTGCAACTCCATCTCTCTCTCAGGCTAGTTCCCTATGTGTTCCTCTTTCTTGGTTTATGACCTTGTTTTGATGGAGCACATCCTCCAGGAGCTTTCTGAGAAAGGATGAATGAGAGCTGAAGTTTGAGATCTTTTATGACTGAAAATTTCTTCATCCTACCCTTATACATAATCATAGAATTCTAGATTGGAAAAAAAATTTCCTCAAAATTCAAAGGATTGTCATCTACAGTCCAATATTGCTGTTACAAAGCTTGATTTTATTCAGATTGTTGACCTATTGTTTGTTATATGCTTTTTTTTCTTTCTGGAAGTTTTTAGTATCTCCCTTTTGCTCCTAATGTTTTAACATTTCGTTATGATTTATTTCTGTGCCAGCATTTTGCCATATACTTTAGGGTAATGAAGGGTAAAGCTCTTTAGTTCACAAACTCATATCTTTTAGTTCTGGAAAATTTTCTTAAATTCCTTATATCCTCTCATTTTCTCTGTCTTCTCTTTCCAAAATTTGTTTTATTTGGATGGTAGACTCTCTGATTTGAGACTCTGCATTTTTTTTTTTTTTTTTTTGGCTGCCCCATGGCATATGGAGTTCCCTGGGCCAGGGATCAGATCTGAGATATAGTTTCCAGCTGTGCTGCTGCTGTGGCTATGCAGGGTCTTTAACTCACTGTGCTGGGGCCAGGGTTCAAACCTACATCCCAGTGCTCCAGTGATGCTGCCACTTCCGTTACACCACAGTTGGAACTCCGAGACTCTGCTCTTCTTATCCCTTTCTCGTATTTACCACCTGTCTTTTTAAAATAATTCCTCTTAGATATTCCTTTGACTACTCCCAAAGTTAAACTGACTTTTTTGGCTAGGCCTGTGGCATGCAGAGGTTCTTGGGCCAGGGATTGAACCTATGCCACAGCAGTGACTCAAGTCAAAGCAATGACAATGCTGGGTCCTTAACCTGCTGAGCCTCCAGGGAGCTCCTCAAAGTTACTGTTGAGGTTTAGTTTTAAATTTCTCCTGTCATATTTTCAGTTTGCAGCATATGGCACACATCTTGCTTTATTTCCAAAGAGTAATATCTCTTTCACTTTTTAAGTTTACTTTTTGTCTTTTTAGGGTCGCACCCGTGGGATATGGAGGTTCCCAGGCTAGGGGTCAAATCGGAGCTGTAGCTGCCAGCCTACACCACAGCCGCAACAATGCCAGATCTGAGCCGAGTCTGCGACCTACACCACAGCTCACAGCAATGCCAGATCCTTAACCCACTGAGTGAGGCCAGGGATTGAACCTGCATCCTCATGGATGCTAGTCACATTTGTTTCTGCTGAGCTATGATGGGAACTCCCTAAGTTTAGAATTAAATGGAAGATGGATTCAGGAGTCAGAAGCAGAATATAAAAATATCATTATTATTGATAAAAACCTGCTGGAGAACACGGATGCAGACCTGTTGCCAAAAGGGCCTGCTTGCAATTATTTCTTCCAGAATTAGGCAGGGTCTTCCACTAAATCACAGATCGTGTTGCAGACCCTTGCCTAGGACAAGCCCCTTACCTCAGGGCAGAAGTTGCCAATAATGTGTTGTCTCTGCAAGCAGATGCACCATGTAGAAGGAGGAGGAAAGGGCTGAGTCCAGGTTGCACAGTTTTTCTTTCAGGCTCACCCATCAGACAGTTCTCTTCTTTTCCTCTAGTGGGTTGGGGGACAGAGATAAATAAAGGCAAATGGGGGAGATGAGGAGTGTCCTTCTATTAGAGGTTGCTCCCAATGGAAACCTGAACCGGGGGAAGGAGTATCCCCCTAACTCGGGTATGTTTTCTGGACAGTTTTGGTGTCTCTGAATTGACACCTATAGCCACCCCTTTGCACTTCTCTTTGTGGTTCTTAGAATGATTGTAAGAATGTGTTGCAATAGTAAGGAGCCACTTACAGAAGACATTGTAGGGATCAGATAGTGGACGGTGACACGGAACATCATAAGTTCTTTGGCCAGGAGGGAAAAATAGAACAGAATGATGAAAAGCCTATCCAGAAACTTGGAATCATACCATAGTTCCTCTTTTTTTTTTTTTTATAATGATTTTTTTTCATTATAGCTGGTTTACAGTGTTCTGTCAATTTTCTACTATACAGCATGGTGACCCGGTTACACATACAGGTATGTTCTTTTTTCTCACATTATCATGCTCCATCACAAGTGACTAGACATAGTTCCCAGTGCTATACAGCAGGATCTCATTGCTTATCCATTCCAAAGGCAAAAGTCTGCATCTATTAACCCCAAGTTCCCAGTCCATCCCACTCCCTCACCCTTCCCGTTGGCAACCACAAGTCTATTCTCCAAGCCCATGATTTTCCTTTCTGTGGAAATGTTCATTTGTGCCATATATTAGATTCTAGATATAAGTGATATCATATGGTATTTGTATTTCTCTTTCTGACTTACTTCACTCAGTATGAGAGTTTCTAGTTCCATCCATGTTGCTGCAAATGGCATTATTTTATTCTTTTTTATGGCTGAGTAGTATTCCATTGTGTATATATACCACATCTTCCTAATCCAATCATCTGTCGATAGACATTTGGGTTGTTTCCATGTCTTGGCTATTGCAAATAGTGCTGCAATGAACATATGGGTGCATATGTCTTTTTCAAGGAAAGTTTTGTCTGGATATATGCCCAAGAGTGGGATTGTTGGGTCATATGGTAGTTCTATGTATAGTTTTCTAAGGTACCTCCATACTGTTTTCCATAGTGGTTGTACCAGCTTACATTGCCACCGACAGTGCAGGAGGGTCCCCTTTTCTCCACACCCCCTCCAACATTTGTTATTTGTGGACTTAATGATGGCCATTCTGACTGGTGTGAGGTGGTATCTTGTGGTAGTTTTGATTTGCATTTCTCTAATCGTCAGTGATGTTGAGCATTTTTTCATGTGCTTGTTGGCCATCTGCATATCTTCTTTGGAGAAATGTCTATTTAGATCTTGTGCCCATTTTTCAATTGGGTCGTTGGCTTTTTTGCTGTTGAATTGTATAAGTTGTTTGTATATTTTAGAGATTAAGCCCTTGTCAGTTGCATCATTTGACACTATTTTCTCCATTTCTGAAAGTTGTCTTTTTGTTTTCTTTTTGGTTTCCTTTGCTGTGCAAAAGCTTGTCATTTTGATTAGGTCCCATGGGTTTATCTTTGCTTTTATTTCTGTTGCTTTGGGAGACTGACCTGTGAAAACATTTGTAAGGTTGATGTCAGAGAATGTTTGCCAATGTTCTCTTCCAGGAGTTTGATAGTGTCTTGTCTTATATTTAAGTCTTTAAGCCATTTTGAGTTTATTTTTGTGCATGGTGTGAGAGTGTGTTCCAGTTTCATTGATTTGCATGCAGCTGTCCAGGTTTCCCAGCAATACTTACTGAAAAGACTGTCTTTTTCCCATTTTATGTTCTTGCCTCCTTTGTGAAAGATTAATTGTCATAGGCGTCTGGGTTTATTTCTGGTTCTCTATTTGTTCCATTGGTCTGTATGCCTGTTTTGGTACCAGTTCCATACTGTCTTGATTACTGTGGCTTTGTAATATTGCCTGAAGTCTGGGAGAGTTATGCCTCCTGCTTGGTTTTTGTTCCTCAGGATTGCTTTGGTGATTCTGGGTCTTTTGTGGTTCCACACAAATTTTTGGATTGTTTGTTCTAGTTCTGTGAAGAATGTTATGGGTAATTTGATAGGGATTGCTTTGAATCTGTAGATTGCTTTGGGTAGTATGGTATGGCCTTCATTTTAAAGTCTATTTTGTCTAACATGAGTATTGCAATTCCTGCTTTCCTGTTTTGTCCTTTGGCATGAAATATCTTTTCCGATCCCCTGACTTTCCATCTATATGTGTCCTTTGCCCTAAGGCGAGTCTCTTGTAGACAGCAGATTGGAGGTTTTTGCTTTTCTATCCAATTTGCCACTCTGTCTTTGATTGGAGCATTCGGTCCATTGACATTTAAGGTGATTATTTATAGATATGCATTTATTGCTATTTTAAACCTTGTTTTCCAGTTGATTCAGTGTTTCTTTTTTCTTCCTTTCTTTTTTTGGTGGGATGGTTTCCATTTATTTTATGCTTGAGTACTTTTCTTTTCAGGTTTTTGTGAATGTAATGTTTGGTTGCCCTGTTTTTTAAGTGCATTAACTCCTTCTCATATCTGCTTGCTTTAGCCTGATAGCTATATAGGCTCAAACACATCATTAAAATAAAAAAATAAGGATCTATATTTTCTTACTTTCCTTTCCCATATTGTATGATTTTGATGTCTTAAAAAAATTTTTTTTTTAAAACATCTTCATGTTTAGATACGTATGGTGGCTTATTTCTTATTTAAGTGATTGCTTTCCAGTTGTGGTTTCCTCCAGTCTATTTCTTCTTCTTCTTTTTTTAGAGAAGCCTTTTAATATTTATTTTAGAACGGGTTTAGTATTGCTGTACTCTTTTAGCTTTTGTTTGTTGGAGAAATTCTTTATTTCCTCTTTTATTTTAAATGATATTATTGCTGGGTAAGGTATTCTAGGTTGCAAATTTTTCCTTTCAGCACTTTTAATATATCTTGCCACTCCCTTCTGGCCTGTAGTTTTTCTGTAGTGCAATCAGCTGATAGCCTTATGGGGGTTCCCTTACAACTAACCCTTTGCTTTTCTTGCTGCCTTTAAGATCCTCTCTTTAACTTTTGCAATTTTTATTAGAATATGTCTTGGTGTGGACCTGTTTGGGTTCAACTTGTTTACAGCCTTCTGTGCTTCCTTTATCTTGATATTGTTTTCCTTTAGATTTGGAAAGTTTTCAGCCATAATTTCTTCAGCTATATTATTAGTACCCCCCCCTTTTTTTCTTCTCCTTCTGGAATTCCTATTATCCATAGATTGGCCTGCTTTATATTGTCTCATAGATCTCATATTGCTTTCATGTTTTTTTCATTTGGTTTTCTGTCTGCTGTCCTGATTGGATGATTTCCATTATTCTATCTTCTAAGTCACTAATTTGTTCCTCTGCATTATTCATTCAGCTATTTAGTGCCTTTAGCTCAATTTGCGTCTCTGCAAATGAATTTTCTAATTTTCCTATGTTTCTAATTATATTTTCTAGTTCCTTTCTAAAGGAATCTGCATTACTGTTCATATCCGCTCTTAATTCCTTGATATTCAGCCTTAATTCCTTCAGTGTTTTCACTACCTCCCTTTTGAACTCAGTGTCTGTCAGACTGCGGTGTCTGTTTCATTGTTTGCTGCTTCATGTGAATTCTGTTCTTTTAACTGGAAATGGTTCCTGAGCTTCTTCATCTTGTTTATGTTTTTCAGTGAGTTTGGGGAAACCAAACTGTAGTCTTGTAAGGCCACTTCTATGCAAGAGCACCCCTATGTGTTTTTTGGGTGGGTTACTATTTATTTTTGGTTTGGGATTTTGAATATTTGCTCTGTCTTTCTGTTAGCAGGCTGTTATCCCCAGGATGCTCAGTGTATTTTCAGGAACAAAGAGGCAGTGGGTAGGGCCAGCAGTCAGTGCCTGGTCACTGGGCTCTCAACAGCAGCAAGAACCTTCAGGAAGGTGGCACGGGCTACTCCTAGTTGCAGGGCTCTAGGAAGTGGTAATGAGCTCTAGGCAGATGTATAAGGTGACCAGAGCATTTGGCAGTAGCAGCAGCAGGGTGCATGAGTTCCCAGGGGAGTGAGAACAACAGCTAGTGTTTGATTGCATTGCCCTCCTCTGAGGTGATTTGAACTGCAGCTGGTGCCTGTTCAGGGACCCCTAGTGGCAGCAGGCCATGCCCACCTCTGGAGTCAGTGACAACTGTGGTGGTTTGCCCCTGCCACCTGTAGACCACACGTGAAGCAACCCATCTCACTTAACCCACGCAGGGTCCTCGTTGCAGGATCCTGGGAAGTGGCAGAGATCAGGCATGTGGTTACTGCCTGGAGCATTCAGCAGTGGCAGCAGCAGGGCTGGTATGTTCCCAAGGGAGTGAGAGTACCAATAGGTGGTGTTCGGTCACAGTGCCCTCCTCTGTGGTGCCCTGGAGGTGATTGGGGCTGCAAGTGGTGTCTGTTCATGGACCCCTAGTGGTGGCAGGCCACTCCCTGCTCCGGATCCAGAGATAACTGTGGTGGTTTGCCCCTCCCTCCTATGGACCATGCAAGAAGCACCTCGTCCTGCTTAGCCTCCACAGGACGTGCTGCACAAGCTGCTCCTAGTTGCAGGTTCCTGGGAAGGCACAGTGATCCAGCGTCTGGGCACTGCCCAGGGCATTTGGCAGTGGCAGCAGCAGGGCGGGTATGCTCCCCGGGGAGTGAGATCAACAGCAGGTGGTGTTCCGCCGTAATGTCCTTCTCTGTGGTGCCCTCTAAGGTGGCTGGGGCTGCGAGTGATTTTTGTTCAGGTGTCCCTCGTGGCAGTGGGCCACGCCTACCTCAGGAATCAGGGATAACTGTGGTGGTTTGGCCCTGCCACCTGCAGACCCCACAGGAAGCACCCTGTCCCACTTAGCCTATGCGGGAGGTGCTGCACCAGCTTCTCCTAGTTGTAGGGTCTTGGGAAGGGACAGTGACCAAGTGTCTGGGCACCGCCCGGAGCGTTTCGCAGTGGCAGCTGCAGGGTGGGTGCGCATGCTCGCTCGGGCGCAAGGAGTTTCCCATGGCGGTCAGCGCCTCCTCCTCTCACCCTCCCCAGCAGTGGTGCCTTGCCGCTCCTGTGGGTCCAGACCTTCTCCCGGGCTCACTCTCTCGTGGCATTCCTCTCCCCCGCCCGTGGCACACCGCTCCTTGGCGCCTCAGACTGTCCCCACACCGCCACGCCAGCCCTCTCCCGGGGACTGACCTCCGGAGCCGAAGTCTCAGCTCCCAGCCCCCGGCCGAGCATCTCAGGCTGCAGGGTCTGAGCCGGTGTTCAGATGATCTGTGCGGCTGTCACTCGGCTTCCCCATTCTCAGTCCAGCTGCTGCGCTTTTCTCGGCGACTTTGAGGTCCCTCCGGCTTGGCCGATCTTTTCGTCAGTTAGGTGGCTTCCCAGGACGTAGGTTCCTCTTCTCCATCACAGCTCCCTCTCAGGAAGGCTAGTCCCTTCCTGACTCCTTCTCTCTCTCTCTCTCTTGTTCTCTCCAGTTACGTCAAGGCTTTCTTTCCCTTTTTGGAGGTTTAAGTTCTTCTGCCAGCATTCAGTTGATGTTCTGTGCGAGTTGTTTTACATGTAGATGTGTTTTTTTGATGTGTTTGTGGGAGAAGGTGAGTGTGGCCTCTTCTCTGCCATCTTGCTCCGCCCCCCTCTTTTTTAAAAGTTATTTTTTAATTTTATTTTTATTTTTCGCTTTTTTGGGCCTCACTCCTGGCATACAGAGTTTCCCAGGCTAGGGGTCAAATCAGAGCTACAGGCAACGTGGGCTCCGTGCCACGTCTGTGACCTACACCACAGCTCATGGCAACGCGGGATCCTTAACCACTGAGCAAGGCCAGGGATGACCCACGTCCTCATGGATCCTAGTCGAATTTGTTAACTGCTGAGCCACGAAGGGAATTCCCATACTTGCTCTTTTAGAAGCTTAACAATTTGACCAAAAAAGATAATGTTTATATGTTTAAATATATATACAGATAGCAGGAATTATCTTAACTGACCTCCACTTAAGCAGGTTGCAGGATTAGCTGATGCTCTCCTTTTCCCTATAAACTTTTTTGGCCACTGGTGAACGCTGGTGGCTGGTATATTTCTGAGTTTGCCAGCACACTACTCAAGCTGGTCTCCAAATCTGTTTATGCCAGTTGTCCTTATTATCATAAGTATGTAATTTAATTAGCGATTATGTAAACTGATGAAACATGAGTAAGAAGAGAAAGCTATTTTAGTGAAAACTATTTTAAACCTGCTAAGAGATTGCATAAAGGCAAGTTGCTAAAAATACTTGCTGTTGAATTAGGCATGAATGAAAAAGCCGTAAGAGATTAGGGAATGCCCTACAAATTTAGAAGGACTCCACATTCTGACTGCTTGGCCAGTGTCTTTAAGTGCTTGCTCCAACTTAAGCTGGTCGATAATGGGCTTTGTGGGTTTCTTTATGGCGGAAAAACAATACCTTGCCCGTGACTTGCCCATGAGGTTGGAAGTTAGGATTTCCTTTTGAGAGTTGAACCATTTTGTCAACACAAAATAAATGAGCTCTGAAATAGTTAAAGTCTGCTCAGATAGGCACAGTGCTACTCTAGGTCACTCTTACTCAGTCCCAGCGGGTACTGATATTTAAAGAAAGGTTGTGTCCGTCAGAAGGGGTTGGTTTTAGTGGTGATGGGGAAAGTGAAAAGGAGATGGGCCAGGACAGTAAAAATAGAAAAGAAGTGACGGAGAGGCCGGTGTTGAACACAGCCCGTGCAGAACTTGCGGAAGCTTGTGCTCCAGCATGAGGACACAGCCTGTTCGGGCCTGGACCAGGTGCAGCTCTTAGACGGACGCTTCGGGTTATCAAGGCCTGCTCCCTTTGGATGCGTGAATCCTCCAGCTGACCTCTCGATTCTGATTTCATCCTCACTAACATCCTACCGCTTGCAATTTGGCTCCTCAGCACGCTCAGGTGTATGTTGACGCAAGTGTGTTTGTGACCATTTTGGTCCTCGTTGAAATTAATCTTCATTTCAGATTATCTAAAAATAGCTGAATTAGGTTATTGTGACTTTAGCCACAAGCAGTGATTCTGCTCTCTGCATGCTGACAGAATCAGGTGCTGTGTCTAGGGGCTTAGAGCCAGGCTCTGGATTATGATCGATGGGTGGAAAAACAATGAAGGCTGCCGGGGGACAGTCAGCCCGCGCTTCCTGGAGTCTTCCAAGGATGCCCACTTTTGGAATCCTTGCTCCTCAAATCTGGCCAGCTACAGCCCCTTCCTGGCTGTTTTGTGGGACACCTTGGCTCTTTTATCACTTAAGGGACTAGAATCGAATCAAAGCTAAAACAAGCATGTAGGTCATAATGAGTAATAAGGAGTTTCTCTGAAAGCTTCCTTAGCGAGACCTCTTAGAATCTGACTATTTATCCCAATTATGTAACTATATTTCCCGGCAGAAAGACCCCCTACTCTCACAGTTATGGATCTTTATGAGTTATGTATTGTTTTAAAGACTCGTTCTGCAGAGCTTTTAGCCTGTGCCCTGAGCCCTTTCTGTCGTAAGAAATGTCAGAGTCATGATCTAACACTCTGAATTAACCTGTGCAGTCAGCGAAATGTCAACAAGCGCCTAGCCCTCCGTGCAGGTTGCCAAGGCGGCTTTGGCACAGCCTGAAGGTTGTTCTACATCTTTCAGAACCCATGCTTTTACAGAGAACATACCCATCGTGCAGGGCTGGCACGCGCGATGATAATGCGGTTATGGCACCCAGGCCTGTCCGGGCCTCTCCTTTCCTCCATGTGGGTGGAAAGACACAGTGGACCCTGCCTTGGGGGCCAGGGGCTGTCAGCAGTGATCAAAATAACTGGGTGATGGCCAGTTCCCCACTTCCCCCTAGTCTCTTGTAGCTCTTAGGGGACAGGCAGCAATATTCTTGGAGCTGCTTAGAGCCTTTCTGACGGTGTGAATGTCAACTGAGAGCGCATGCGGAGGGGCCTGAAGTCTTGGTAACTGTATCCTACGTGTCTTGAGAGGGCTTGACGAGAAGGGTTCTACATTCAGACAGCAGGAAGCCTGTGCCACTCGCTGTATCCTCTGATTTGCAGAACGAATGTTCTCCCTAAAGCCGTCTGGGTTTGCTTTTTCAGGAAAATGTTTACTATGCTAGGAACTGTAAGCAGTTGGCATGCCTCACTGTCTTTTTTTTTTTATCTTTTGTCTTTTTAGGGCCACAACTGCGGCATATGGAGGTTCCCAGGCTAGGGGTCGAATTGGAGCTACAGCTGCCGGCCTACACCACAGCTGCAGCAACGCCAGATCTGAGCCGTATCTGTGACCTAGAGCACAGCTCACGGCAACGCCACTGAGTGAGGCCAGGGATCGAACCTGCAGCCTCATGGTTCCTAGTCGGATTCGTTTCTGCTACACCATCACGGGAACTCCCTTTCTTATGTTGGGCAAGTTTGGGAATTTATTTAAAGTATTTAACAAATTTATTTCAAAATTATTTTTGAAACAATTCTGTACTTTTGGAAAAGGTGTAAAGTATACTTTTGGAAAGTATAAAGCACCTCTGTATAGCCTTTGCCTAGCTTGTCACCAGTGGTTAACATGCGGCCGCATAGGCTCTGCCATTCTGTCTTCCCTTATTCCTTCCCCCCCAAATATAGACACGTGCACATATAAACGCATAAATACCGCTGTCTTTTAATGAACTATTTATCTGAGAGTAAGTGCAGCCGTCATGCTCTTTTACCCCTAAAAACTGAAGTGTGTTTCCGGAGAACAAGAATATTCAGTCATAACCACGGAAGTATTATGAAAAGCAAGAACTTTTTAACACAAACGCAATACTATTATCCAATTTGCAGACCTTATTCAAATTTCTACAGTTGTCTCAATAATGCCTTTTCTAGAAAAACTTTTTTTACTGTTTCTTTAAAGGTCCAGGATCCAGTCCGCGATCACCCATTTGCATCCAGCTTGCCGTTTCTGTTAGTCTAGAACATTTCCTCAGGCTGACTTTGTTTTTCATGCCAGTGACCATTTTAAAGGACTCAGGCCCACTACTCTATACACTGTCCCCCAAGGTGGATTTGCGGCAGCTTCCTTCTGTTTCGATTCAGGCCACCCGTGCTGAGGTTTGGGGCCCTGGCTGGGCGTGTCACACCGCGAGGCTGGTGAACCTGTTCCCGCGGTGGGTGATGCTGGCGCCCACCGCTTGGTTACGGTGCAGATCGCTAGCTTTTTCCACTGTGAAGTCACACTTCTTCCCTGTGTAGTTCATGAGTAATTTGTGAGGAGATTCTTTGGGACGTCGGAGGTGCCCCGTTCCTTGCCAGCTGCCCCCTCTGTGTTCAGTGGCGCTGTCCCCGCGCACAGGGGCGTCTCACGGTGCTGTCTGTTCCTCCCCGCAGTGGTGATCATGTGCGCGAGCGGCGACACCATCCGCAGCATCATGCTGGCGGCCCACAGGCACGGGATGACCAGCGGAGACTACGCCTTCTTCAACATCGAGCTCTTCAATAGCTCTTCCTACGGTAATGGCCTGCCAGCGTGCCCAAAAGGGGTTGGGAGAAGGGGCCAGTGAGCTGGGTCCTCTCAAAGATCTGATTTCCGTAGAGAGGACTTGAGAGATCTGTGATTCTGAGCACTCTCACTTCTCCGAAGTTCTCAAGCTTTTTCTTCTCTGAGAACTCGGAGCAAAAGCTAACCACCCCCGGTGGTGCCAAGGGACTTGTTTGGGAGCGCGTGGCCCGCTCCAGCACTCCAAACTGCCATAAATCCAGGCCCTGAAGACCTTCCCCAGCGTGTTTCCAACTGCGGGTTGGCCCCATGATGGACTATTGGAATAGTATTAGCGAGATGCGGGCAGAAATTTTAGTAGCATGGAATAGACTCAAACATATCATAAGAATATGATAAAACATGCCAAGCTATGTTACACATAGCAGAAGTGTGGTTTCAGAAAATGTTTTAGTAATATGATGATATGTTTGTGTATATATGTGTATGCATATTACACTTATGTTTGTAATAGGCCACAATGAAGTAAATAAAATAACCGTTACAGTAAACTGGGGTAAAATTTTGGAAAGTCGCTCCTTCCAGCCCCTCCCCCTTCCAGGTTACTGCCTCTTAAGCTTCTCTTATAAAATGTTCAGGAGCTACCGCAGATATGATTGAAACATTTAATTCCTTAAATGCTTATCTGGGGGAAGTTCCCAGGCTTCCTGTGATGGAGGGTCATCAAGATCACAGGTATAAAACGTTTTCCCCCAAATGTGGTTAGGGCTCTCTCTGAAGTACAGTGTAGGGCTATGGAACAGTTCTTCAGACACTGCACACTGGCAGTTACAGGGCAGGTTTCTGCTGAGCTCCACTCCTCCGTTATTGCAGGTGAGATCGGGTTGGATGGGACCCAAACCTTAAAGCGTATGCTTCAGTTTCCTGCTCTGATACTGCCTTACTTAAGCAATAGGTCATTGTGGATAAACGCAGTAAAGCATACACACTTCTCCTGGGGATAAAGAAAAGTTATTGAAGCAAAAGTAACCTTCGCTTCCTATAGTGGATACAATTGGAGATTTGAGGCTTGTAGGATAAATGCCCAGTTTTTCCGTCCATGCTGCCATCATTGTCTTCTCCCTTCTTGAATCTTCTGATCCGTAGTCAGACGTGTTATCCATTGCGCCACTGGCCCTGTACTTGTCTTCTCCCTTCTTTTTACACAACCGGAGTGGCAATTTTGCTTCTTGATGCAAGATCAGGGTATAATTACATTATTGGTTACAGTATTGAAATCATTGAAATAATGGTAGAAGTGAAAAATGAAAAGCATTTATTCTGGGTTTTGCGAGTTGGCTGTGACAATACATGTGAATGCATATTATTTTATTTATTTATTTATTTATTTATTTATTTATTTATTTATTTATCTTTTTGCCTTTTCTAGGGCTGCACCTGCGGCATGTGGAGGTTTCTAGGCTAGGGGTCTAATCGGAGCTACCGCTGCTGGCCTATGCCACAGCCACAGCAATGCCAGATCCGAGCCACGTCTGCACCCTACACCACAGCTCACCACAGCAACACCAGGTCCTTAACTCACTGAGTAAGGCCAGGGATCGAACCCACACCCTCATGGTTCCTAGTCGGATTCGTTAACCACTGAGCCACGATGAGAACTCCAATAAATGCATATTTTAAATGGGCAAGTATAATGCAAATATTAGGTACTAGAATTCCTTTCAGTCACAGATAAAGCTTGTATTACTTTTCCCTGCTTATTATAATACACTAGTATTATAGAAAATTTGAGAAACATAGAAAAGCACAGGGAAGAAAGCATTACTGTAATTCTGCTATGTAGATAAAAGTACATTGATAATATTTAGATGTATATAGCTTGGCTATTTTATTTAAAATATATTTATGAAAAATATTTTTCTTCTAGCATGGCTACATAGTATTTTATAATGCTTATATGTCATCTTTAGTTTTTTATTTTTCAATATTTATGTTGTTTCCAGATTTTTGCTGTAAGAGCAATGCTACATGGAGTTGCCTTGTGTGTGTATTCACGTGTGCACACATACACACACAGTCACGTATATATGTGTGTGTAATCTCTAAGACATGCTTATAGAAGCATAATTTCTGGGTCAAATGTTACATGCATTTAAATTTTGGTAGATATTGCCAAGCTGTTTTCTGAAGGGGTTAATGATTTACACTTTTACAACAGTTTATGACATTCATGCCTCTCTGCATCTCTGTCAATCCTGCATCATACAGCTTTTAAAATATTTGACCTATTTGAGTTTTTTGGTCTATAAGAATGTTTTGCAGTTTTCTTTTTTGAATTCTGTACCATTCCTTTTTTTTTTTTTTTTTTGTCTTTTTGCCTTTATGTAGAGCCGCACCTGTGGCATGTGGAGGTTCCCAGGCTAGGGGTCTAACAGGAGCTGTAGCTGCTGGCCTTCGCCACAGCCACAGCAACGCGGGATCTGAGCCGCGTCTGCAACCTACACCACAGCTCACGGCAACGCCGGATCGTTAACGCACTGAGCAAGGCCAGGGATCAAACCTGCAACCTCATGGTTCTTGGTCAGATTCGTTAACCACTGAGCCATGAAGGGAACTCCTCCATTCCTTTCTTTTTGTTTTTTTCCGGCTGTGCCTGTGGCATGCAGAAGTTTCTGGGCTAGGGAATGAGCCTGCGGCACAGCAGTGACAACCGCCAAATCCTTAGTCCTTAACCAGGGAACTCTGTACCATTCTTGTTGAGTTCATTCTTAGATATTTTATGTTTTATGGTTGCTATTATGATCATGATCTTTTCCTATTACATTTTGTAATTATGGTTGTTATTCAGGAACAAGAATTCTGCATATTAAGTCTTCTGTTCCAATAGTTTTTAAAAATCATTTTCAAATAATAATAATTATTATTCCTCCATTTTGATAGTTGAACATTATATTTTTCTTTTCTTATTGCACGGGTAATAGCCTCTAGAATAATATAACAATGGTGATACTTCAATTTCTAATATATTTGGAAGTGGATGTTAAAATACTCTTTAGTTTATTAATTGTGGTTTTAAAAATTGGAAGTGAGTGATGAATGTTATCAAACACAATTTTTCTATACTTTTAATATTTTCCTAGTATTGAGCCATTATAGTATTCTTGGAATTAGGCATAGTTTTTCATGGTGTTTTTTTTTTTTTTTAGGGCTGTACCTGCGGCACATGGAGGTTCCCAGCCTAGGGGTTGAATCGAAGCTGTAGCCGCCGGCCTGCGCCACAGCCACAGCAACGCCAGATCCTAACCACATCTGCGACCCATACCACAGCTCACGGCAATGCTGGATCCTTAACCCAGTGAGCATGAGTGAGGCCAGGGATTGAATCCCCAAGCTCATGGTTCCTAGTTGGATTCATTTCCACTGAGCCACGATGGGAACTCCTGTCAAGATGATTTTTTTTAGGTGTATTGCTGATTTTAAGTTTTGGGTATTTTATTTAGGATTTTTGACTCTATTCACAAGTGAGTTTGGACAGTTTCATGTAGGTGGTATTGTCAGATTTTAATATCAGATAATATTAGCTTTATACAGTTAATTGGGATACTTTCCATTTCTTTAATGCTCTAGAGCAGTTTTTCTAACAAAGGAATGTCCTTGGAATGATAGAAACAATTCAGCTCTCTATCTGGACTGAACTTCTTTTTAAAGGTAATTTTGGAAAATTAAAAATATTCTGAAATAATTTTAGATTTACAGAAAACTTACAAAAAAACATAGAATTCATGTGCACCTTTTACCCAGATTCCTCTAATGTTAGCAATTTAAATAATCATAGTATAATTATCAAAATAAAAAAATTAACATAGGTATAATACTACTAACTAAACTACAGCTTTATTTGAAATTTACCACCATTCCTCCTAATGTTCTTTTTTTGTTGAAGGATCCAATCCATTTAGGTGTATGTCTTCTTAATCTTCTCCAATCTGAGATAGTTTTTCAGTCTTTTCTTATTTATGACCCGACACTTTGGATGAATCTATTATATTATAGAATGCTTCACAATTTGGATTTATTTGGTTTTCACATGATAAGTTCAGTTTATACATTTTTGGCAAGAATGCTACAGAATCAGGGCTGTGTCCTTCTCATTGC
This sequence comes from Catagonus wagneri, assembly GCA_004024745.2. Taxonomy (NCBI): domain Eukaryota; kingdom Metazoa; phylum Chordata; class Mammalia; order Artiodactyla; family Tayassuidae; genus Catagonus; species Catagonus wagneri. Next base: position 7,759,338 of record PVHT020000009.1, read on the forward strand.
ATAAATATCAGTCATATGTGTGTGTGTGTGTGTATGTATATATACACATATGTCATTGTCGGTGATTTGGGGACTTTTTAAAACTTATTTTTCTATTCAGTTTTTCTTCTTCTTGAAAACTTAATTGCATGGAGTTGTGCCACGTGCTCTGATGCTACAAGGTATCTTTGGTGTTTCTGATTATATCCCCTTTCTTTTCCTTTTTACACCCGGGTTGCTTAGGCTTTGAACTTGGCCATCAGTCTGCCTGAGAGGCCATACCATGTACTAGCTCTTGGCAGGTTGACATAACCCTGCCCTCCCCTGCAAGCCTTAGTTTCTTCTAATGATAATAATAGTACTTATCTCATGGCTTCAGGCTGAGTAATAAATGAGGTGGTGTATGTGAGACACATAGAAAACTTCTTGGAATAGGATGAGTGTTCAGTAAATCTTAGCTGTATTTACTATTACTTTTAGTTTACTTTGATCATTACATGTAGTACTTTGAAAATGATAAGCTCAGTTTGCACGCTTTTCTGTGGGATAGTATTGTAGAGTGATTTAGGCCGCACACATTGTTTTGTTACCAAATTAATCTGCTTTTATCCAGTTGTATCCTAAGGATCTGTGTGCTTTAGGAATTACATCTGCATTAAATAACCAGGACCCCCAGCTATAGTAATTTAAATAAATGGAGAGGTTTATTCTCTCATCTGTAAGAAGTCAAGAGGTGGCATTCCAGGGGAGGAATTATGGCTCCATGATGTCATCAGGGAACCAAGCCTTTTCTAGTTTTATGCTCCCACAATCCTTGTGAATAGCATCCATCCTCGAGATTATGAGATAGAGGCTAGAATTCCAGGGGTTGTGTCTTAATTCTAGGCCAGATGGAAGGGGAAGATGAGAGACAAAAGGACATCCTTTCACTTGACTCAGTTCTGTTTGAAGGGCTCTCTGGAAGCCCTACTCATTTCTTTTTTCTTTTTTGCTTTTTAGGGCCGAACCCATGGCATATGGAATCTCCCACGCTAGGGGTTGAATCGGAGCTGTAGCTGCCGGCCTATAGCACAGCCACGGCAACACTGGAACCGAGCCGCATCTGCAACCTATGCCATAGCTCACAGCAACTCCAGATCCTTAACCCACTTAGCGAGGCCAGGGATTAAACCCACATCCTCATAGATGCCAGTTGGGTTGGTAACCCACTCAGGCACAATGGGAACTAGCCTTACTCACTGACTTTTGCTTACGTATCATTTACTGCCCCTAGTTGAGAGGGGGCCGGAAAATGTGTGCTTTTGGTTGGGCTCACTTCTACCTCCAGCCAATTCAGGAATCTTTCACTAAGGAAGACGGCACAGTGGATATAGGGAGGTGACTGTCCATGTTTGTCACAGACCCTGAAGCACCTTTCCTCCTCAGAAGCAGTAAACAGTCTTACAGCAGGCAGAGGGACCTAGGCCCAGGCTCTGGGTGTCCATCACTCATAACGGGCCTTCTCTGAGGTTTTGTACCCTAAGAACCAGGTATATGGTCATGAAAAGAAGCACTCCTCTCCCTGTGCTTCTTCACAGCAAACTGTATAGCAGTTCTAGAAAGACTCTTATTTTAAATCATAATTGAGATTGGATATTTATTTTATTTTTATCATTTTTTATTTAACCTCGCCTGCAGTGTGTTGAAGTTCCCAGGCCAGGGTTAGAATCCGCACCACAGCATTGACCTGAGCTGCTGTAGGGACAATGCTGGATCCTTAACCTGCTGTGCCACAAGGGAACTCTGAGATTGGATTTTTTTTTTCCCCCCATTTTTGGCTGCCCCATGGCATGTGGAGTTCCTGGGCCAGGGATCAGATCTGAGCTGCAGTCTTGACCTAAGCTGCAGCTGTGGCAACACCAGATCCTTAACCCACTGTGCTAGGCTGGGGAGACACCACCGATCCTATTGCACCACAGTGGGAACTCCTGAGATTGGATTTTTAAAAAACATATTGTGTTCATATTTACTGATTATTGTCTTTGTGAGAACTCAAAAAAATTCTCAGGAGTTCCCATTGTGGCTCAGTGGTACCAAACTAGACTAGTATCCATGAGGATTCGGGTTTGATCACTGGCCCCACTCAGTGGGTTAAGGATCCAGCATTGCCATGACCTTTGGTATAGGTCACAAACATGACTCGGATCTGGTGTTGCTGTGGCTGTGGTGCAGGCCAGCAGCTCGCTTCAGCTCTGATTTGACCCCTAGCCCGGGAACCTCCATATCCTATGGGTGCCTCCACCCCCCAAAAAGAGAAGACAACCCCCCCTCCCCCGATCTGCCCCATTATGTTGTTATAGTAGTTAAATATATTATGAAAGAGTTCGAGTGGTGGAAAATAAGATTGAAGGGATAGATTTAAAAAAAAAAAAAATCCAGAGTGAAGATGATATATATTGCTCTGGAGAGTGTTGCATAGCACCTGTGGGCATTTTCATTCACTGGCATTATCTTCTTTGTGCGTAAGTTAGGTGGAACATTTTTTGAGTGACCCTGTCTGGGACGTAAGATTACTGTCGAGTTTTCCTGACTTCCTAAGACCCCAGAGGGCACTAAATAAGGTAAGGGTGGAAGTACCCCAGGGCTGGTAATGCAGTAACTTATTTGACTCACTAAAAGAAGAAAAATGGCAGAGAAATTGGGGAGGGCTTGGATTTATGTTTTGCTGTTAAAATGATATATGCACATTATAGTCACTTGGGGTAATGAGAAAAGAGAAAGAATTCTCACACCATCTTTCAACTGTAACAGTTGTTAAACCGCCTGTAGACACGTCCTCTCACAAGCTTTCTTCCTCTGTGACTTCTGTTTTTAATGATTTTTTTTTGTTTGTTTGCTGTTTTAAATCCTGGAACACCCCAAATTCTGAGGAAACGAACATGGAGCAGGCGTGGCACCAGCGTTTGGAGGCCGACTTGTTTATTAACTGATTCCAGGCACATTCGTCTCTTTGAGCCTCCGTTTCCTCCTCTGTAAAATGGAGATTACACTTAAATCTTCCTCATACAGTTGTTATGAGGATTAAAGAATGAAATACTACGGGCAGAGCCGTTCCTAATGGCATCGCTCAGTACGTGGCGCTGTCATTACAGATGGGAGGGGCTGGGCCAGCCTGGCTCAAGGCTAGCATGTAAGTCCTGGGCGTTTGGAGAGGGTGGGTGAGGCGAGGGGGCAGTGCTTCTCTCTGACTTAAGTGGCTGTCAGAGGTCAGAAGCCATAGTATTCCGCTGCCAGCGCAGGTGAACTCTGGGCATCTGTATCTTGCATGTACTCTGTGATGTCTCAGCCTGTGTTTACCCAAGGCTTGTTATGTGCTGGGTCCTTGGAAAATATTGAGAGCTACAGGATGACGCATTATCCCAGCGTGGGTACCACCAGCTCCCTGGCCACAGGATTGCTGAGCACAGGGCCCAGTGCTGCAGTGACATTATTTTCCTCTTTCACAGATACTCCATACCCTTCTCACTCTAAATGCAAGCCTGGAGCCTGGAGCTTGTTTAAAATGAAACAAAACAAAGAAAGCAAATTCACTTTCCCCTGTTCCTGAACCGGCTACAAGAATCACCTTCTCTGTCTTGCTTCTCACCAGCTGGCTTCTTTCTCTCCTTCATCCCTTGTTTAGGACCATTTTAAGACCACGAGAGTAGTACCCACCGCTGCTGTGAGAGCGCTAGCCTCAAGGTCACGGCTGACCTCGTCACCCGAGCCGCCCGCCTTGCTGCACATGACTCTAAAGCAGTGCTGTCCAGCGGAAGTTTCTGGGAGGCTGGCTGTGTTCTATTCTGTGTCACCCAGTTTGGGAACCACTGGCCCCATGTGACTCTTGTACACTTGAAATGTGGCAGGTCCAACTGAGGAATCGAATATTTATTTAATTTTGATTAATTCAATTTATTTATTTTTTTGTCTTAGGTCCGCACCCACAGCATATGGAAGTTCCCAGGCTAGGGGTCCAATTGGAGCTACAGCTGCCGGCCTACACCACAGCCATAGCAACGCCAGATCGGAGCTGTGTCTGTGACCTACACCACAATTCAGGGCAACTCTGGATCCTTAACCCACTGAGCGAGGCCAGGGATCGAACCTGCACCCTCATGGATACTAGTTGGGCTCATTACTGCTGAGCCACCACGGAAACTCCTGGTTACTTTAAATTTAAAGAGTCACACATGTGGCTAGTGGCTGCTATATGAGCACAGAGTCCTTGCCATATTATTTCCATCTACTTCTTTCTGAAATCCCTGTTTTTCTTAGCTTTGGTGGCACAGCATTCTTCTGGTTTCCTCTTGGCTTCTGTCTCCTTTTACTCCTTCTGCCCACTGCAAACAGCATCCCCAAAGTGCGTGCTCACCCTTTGCCCTCTCTTTTGGGGTTCTAGGTATAAGGCATATGACAGGACACGCAGCCCGCTTTCTGGCCCTCAGTCTTCTTTCTGGCTTCAGACATTTCTTTCCAACCCCACCCTGGTGCTATCACTTGGGTGTACTGTAATCACTCACCTTGATTTGACCGTGACCCTAACTGAAATCGTTATCACTTCCACGTCCACCCACCCCCTCCGCCTCCCCCTGACTCTGCTCTTTCCTCTGACAGCCCTTTTCCTTTCCTCTTTGGCATCATCGGTGACACGCCTCCCTCTCGGCTGTCTCGTAGAGTCTTTAAGATTCCACCTGCACAGACCTCTGCCGTCATGCTCAAGGGCTTGCCCTCTTTTTCTCATTATAAAAGCAGCTGAAGGTTTGCTAAATTCAGAAAAACATAAAAAGAAAAGAAAAACTTGCCTGTGATTCTAACCACCCGGAGAAGCATGTTTAATTTTGGGATGGTGTGACTTCCCACACGCCACCTCTCGTAACCCCTTGCCTGGATTACCGTGGCCGTGAACCCTCCGTGTCTCCCCAGTCTAATCCGCTGCTATTTCCCAAGGCCTGAGTCTGATCATGTCATTCTTCTGTTCCGCTCGTAAATCTCCAGAGGCACCCAGTTGTCTACTGAATTAAATTTGTTCCCACTCGAGGGGCGTCTCGCCAAGCCGACCTAGCTTCCCTAGCATGCGAGGGCCCCGCGTGGGAGAGGGTACTGACACAGTACGGTACAGAATCCCTCCAAAGCAGGAGGTCTTAGTATCGGTTATGGTTGTGGCTAGATATCTATTTAGTTTGGCTTGAGTTTATTAAGCACCCTTTTAAAAAAATTAAGCGCTGTCGTTTCCATTCTTTTTTCTAGAAAGCAGAACTCCAAAGTCATTACCTTTTAGATTGTGGTAGACAGATTTATTGTATTGGGTTTTACTTCTTTCAAAATCAAAAAAATGATTGTTTTTCATTTTAGTAACTGAGATATTTGCCGTTTCCAGCTCTAGTTCTAATTTCTAATTACACAGCATAACACCCTGTAGGGTTAAGTATTTCCTTTCTTGTGCCCCTGAAGAGGACTCTTGCCCAGAGCTGAGAAACTCTGACCCTCTTTGCCTCAGAAACAGCATTCCTGCTGAGTCTTGATACCTCAAGTCATTTAAAATCAAATCCGTTAAGGAGTTCCCATTGTGGCTTAGCAGGTTAAGGACCTGCGTCGTTTCTGTGAGGATTTGGGTTTCGATCCCTGGCCTTGCTTAGTGGGTTAAGGATCTGCTGTTGCTGTGGTGGTGGTGGTGTAGGCCACAGCTGTAGCTCTGATTTGACCCGTGGCCTGGGAACTTCTTCATGCCAACTCTTCTTACGCGGGTAAGGGCGTAAGAAAAAGAAGAATCAGTTTATACTGACTGCGTGCCTAGAAGAAATGGGTTCCTCCAGGGGTTCAGGATGTGCTAGACATTCTTAGAATCCAGGGTCTTTCCTGACAAATGGATTTGGCCCCTTCACAAAGGCCTCGTTGCCTGGGTCTTGAGCACCCAGTGGGGTCTGCCCTGGCCCACGACAGTGACACATGGCTCACTGGCTCTCTGGGCACCCCACCTGGCTGTAGCCTCTTTGGTGTTCAGAGGGTTCGTATGGGAGGAGGAGGGAGACTTCATCAGGTTTTGTTTGGTGGCTTGAAATTTAATCTTGTGCTCATTGAGAACGTCCCTAGCCCTTAATGAATTCTGTCCTCAGCGCTGTCTTATTTATCTTTTAACAGCTCCCTGGCACATAGTAAGCAATTAGTAAATGGTTGCTATTATTAGGATTATGATTAAACAGATGCCTCCACCAACAAATTCTTTGTCTCTGCCCTTTCTGTGCTCCAGACCGAGGTTCCCAGCTGCCCGTCGGATGTCATGCACGTTTGCACCTCTGCTTGTGCCGTGGGCTCTGCCAGGCATGCCTCTCCATCCTCCTCTCCTCTTAAAATCCTATCCACACATTTCGGGCCAGGTTGAGGCTGCCCCCTGGAGTGGAACGTGGCTCTCTGGAGGCTGGTTCCCTGTGTCGTGTCCACCTGCCGTGCCCCACCCGGGTAGGGAGCTGAGCGGTCCCCCGGACTAACTCCCATTCCGTCCGTCTCTAAGTCTCTCTCTTGAAGGTGGTGAAAGACCGTTCAAGACATTTGTGATGCCCACTCTTCTGGCTGTCACAGAACCTTGCACCTGGTTCCCTGAATCCATGTTTGTCTGATTTAGGCTGTGGCAGAAATTCCAAAGCCACTGGCTCTTTACTGAGCCTTTTCTGGAAGAGCAGCGCGCGTGCCGTGGAGCTCGGGCTGCACATTCCAGAAGCATCGTAACCATTTAACCGCTGGGCTCCCGGTGCCTGCCGTCGACTGGGGGCTCGGGGCGAACAAATGACTTTGGTGTTGGACTCCGGCCGGCTGAATTTCTTGTTGTGTTTGCAGCAATCTCCAGGAAACATAATTTGTAGAATTATCATGATTACGGCAAAAGTTAGAGGTCCATCTTTCCTTTTGAGGGTTCTGCAAGTCGCATGTTTTCATGTTAGCAGTTTTTATTTTATTACTATTGATGCACTGATGAGCTTGTCCAAGAAGTTATCTTTATGACGTTGCAAGCGCTAGAGAGAGAGTCATACCACTTAAGCTCCTTTCCAGTCTGTAGAGATTCGAGAAATATTTCGAGAAATGTTAGTAATCTTAAAGCTTTTTCTTTTACCAGCACCAGCTTTGTAATACTTGTGTAAATCTGTTGTAGCCATCTCTGCCTTCCACATCTGCATAACGTCGGGTTTCTTGTGGCCCGCTAACATCTTGGTTGACCCCCACAGTTTGATTGTGGGTATTAAAAAATAAGTGTCACCGGAAGGGAATAAACGTGCTTTTTATGCCTGCAGGGCTGTACTTCTTGGGGGCTGAAAATTACAGTTACATGGTTTTTATAAGGAATTAACTAGAGAGTGTTTTTCCTTTTTTGGGGGGCGGGGCATGCATTTTTTTATTTCTCGATATGCTTTTTTTTTTTTAAATACATTCAGAACTCATTTCCAGTGACAGAAAAATAGGATGTTTCTTTACATTGGTGGTTCCAATGGATAAAGCATCAGCTGGGCGACTAGCTAGAAATGCAGATTTTTTAAAATTACTTAATGATTTTATTACATTTATAGGTGTACAACAGTCATCACAACCAAATTTTATAGCATTTCCATCCCCAACCCCCAGTGCTTCCGAGAGTGCTTTTCTGTCTGTCTCACATTTCAAAGGAACACGTGTCCAAAGGGCCCTCCTCTCCTTTGAGGACCTTGACATTGTCACTTTCTACCCAAGTGCAAAGCCGTGACAATGCCTCCCGCCCTGGCCGCCAAAAGAAACATGCTGGGACACATCGCAGTTGAAAAGGGAGAATGGCTCCTTTATGGTGACTGGCATGGAATTATAAATATTTTTACTTCTCCCGTAGGAGATGGCTCGTGGAGGAGAGGAGACAAGCACGACTTTGAAGCTAAGCAAGCGTACTCGTCCCTCCAGACAATCACTCTACTGAGGACAGTGAAGCCTGAGTTTGAGAAGTTTTCCATGGAGGTGAAAAGTTCTGTGGAGAAGCAAGGGCTCAGTGAGGAGGATTACGTAAGTGCTTGCTGATGAGCCTAGACGCTCAGCATCCTGAAAACAGTCTTGAAATTAAATCAGACGTGATAAAGCATCCTGTTCTGAACCATTCAAAGATTCCTAGGTTCAGGTCTGAATGCCGCAGTTGCTTTCTGTGTGTTTTTTTTTTTTTTCTGGCCAGCTTTCTTCCTCTGCGAACCCATGTGACCCCACCCTTCAGCTGCACTTTTCCAGCTGCTGTAGGAAGGGGAATTGCTTTCCGTGGGTGCTTGTGGTCATGCCGAGCAGAGGTCTGGAGTCTTGCATCATCTGTTCTGCTAGGAGCGTGTTGGGAGAGAAGATGGTTGAAGAACTGTCGGTTTTGCATGCCTAATTTTTCCAAAGTTTGGTGGTAGAAGGTATTTTGGATTTTAGAAGGCTCTTCCTTCCTTCTTTCCTTTTGCTTTTCGGGGCCACAAGTGCAACATATGGAAGTCCAGGCTAGGTGTTGAACCAGAGCTGCAGTTGCTGCCCTACGCCACGGCCACAGCAACGTGGGATCTAAGCTGAGTCTGCAGCCTATAGCACAGCTCATGGCAACACTGGATCCTTAACCTACTGAGCGAGGCCAGGGACTGAACCTGTGTCCTCATGGATTACTAGTTGGGCTCATAACCTGTTTAGCCACAAGGGGAATCCTTTTTCTTTCCTTCTTTCCTTCCTTTCTTTCCTTCCTTTCTTTCTCTTTCTTTCTCTCTCTCTCTCTCTCTCTCTCTCTCTTTCTTGCTTGCTTGCTTGTATAGTTGATTTACAGTGTTGTGTTAGTTTCAGGTGTGTATATACCAAAGGGATTCACTTGCACATTCACATATACATATACCTCTATCTATCTATATCTATTCTTCTTCAGATTCTTTGCTCATATAGGTTATTACAAAATACTGAGTAGAGGTCCCTGTGCTATACCGTAGGTCCTTGTTGGTTATCTCTTTTATATACAGTAGTGTGTGTGCGGTATCCCCAAACTCCTAATCTAGAAGGCTCTTTCTTCTGGCAGTCTGTCTTGGCTTCATGGCCATTGTGCTTACCTCTCTTGTGGCCGCGACACTGCTGCCTTCTGCTGCAAGCTGTTTCCTATTGAAGTCTTTACGAGCATCCCACCCTACTTGTGCTGTTGTTACTCGAGCGTCTTCTAAGAGTTGGACTGGAGTCAGAAGCTTAGGCCAGGCTCAGGATGAAGCAGAGGGACTAACCTCAGAGAGGTGGCCCTGGAGATAGCTGACCGTGTCTCACTTGGTGCCATTGTTTTGTTACCTCCGGTCCCCCTTTGCTGTGTGGCCCGTCAGACTTCTGTGTCACTCTTGCAAGTGCTTCTTGGAGCAGGAGGAGCAGGCTGGTTGGGTAGGTGTGCTGGTTTTCTGCACAGTTCACTCCTCTGTGTCCAAAACTGAAAAGGAATACCTTCTTAATGACAGATGTGTGGTTTGGAAGTCTCTGACCAGCTTCATAAGAGATGGTCACTTCCAAAGAGGGCCTCACCCGATTTCTTTACTTGAAGTACCACAGAGCACAGCCATTGGCTTCAGACACACTGCATTCAGAGCCTGGACTTAGCGCTTTCTAGCTATGTGATCTGGGGCAAATTACTCAGTCTCCCTCATCCAGATTGCACCCCCTGCTGGGAAGATTACCGATAATCTAGCTGAAGTCTTTAGCACCATCTGGTCAAAAAGTTGGAACTCAGTGAATGGGTGCCTCTTTTGTACTACTATAAGATCGTACTTGTCTTTATAGGAATTTGCTATCAAATGACATTCAGTGGGTTTTATATATCAGTGTTTCCAATGCTATATATAATACACACATTATTTAAGATACCTTTGGACTTTCTGAACCAGCACTATCTTCTAGGTAGGTGTGAGCCACCAGTGTAATTTAAAAAATTTTCTAGTAGCCACATTAAAACAAGTTAAAAAATTCAGGTGAAATTAATTCTAGTAATACATTTTATTTCACTTAAATATAAAAATGATATTTGCTTATTTAATCAATGTAAAAATTATGACCAAGCTTTTATGTTTTTTTTGTCGTATGAAGTCTTTGAAGTCGAGTGTGTATTTTAGCCTTACAGAACAGCTCAGTTCAATTCAGGTGCTCAGGTGTGATGTGTGACTAGTGGCTGCCATATGGGCCAGCGTGTCTGAATTAAGGAAGAAGTAGAGTTTCTGCAGCAGAGCCCAAGTTTATAGAAACCTATGATAGTAATGTTGTCATCCAAGTGCTTTGCCTCAGGAATGTGAAAAGACACAAAGGGCATTGCAGGTCCTTCAGTAGTCCTGCCAAAGGTGGCCTCTGTCAGTATTGGCATTCCAGCACACTACCACGTAAATCTTCTTGGTCATGATATTAAATCTAATTTTAATTGTAGGCTAAGCAAAATCTCCCTGGAAGGTATACCTACTACAAAGATCCTTAAAACATTCCAAACCAAGTATTGCTGTTTTAGGGATACTTAGTAGTTGCAGTTTATGATACAGCTTCTCTTTGATGGTAGGATCATTAAACGGATATTATAAATAAATTAAAACGCTAATGTGAAGTAGAGATTGGAGTTCATCGTAATGACTTAGTCCATCTTTCGTTGGTCTGTGTGTTTTCGTTGTGCTCTTTTGAGTGCCATTGCAGATTTTACCAGGCTGATTTAGGCCGGGGGGAGTATTGTGGTGCTCGGTGTGGCTGGGCCTCGAAAAGGCTCGAGCTTGATCTCCTGCAGCAGGAGATGCTCAAGGCAACTGAGAAGACGTGGCGGTCTTCATCGTAGGGCTCAGCCCTTTCCTCGATCTTTCCGCTTCTCTTGTTTAGTACTAAAGGGGCTGTCTCATCTGCTCACTTAGAACTTCCATGCATGACACCCGTCATGAGCTCTTTAGTCTTCCCTGGGGTCTCACATCCAGCAGCTTTGGTGAGCTGTCTTATTACTTCTAAAGTTTTACCATGCATTTTCTAAATATATGACCCACGGATAGTAACACTTTTGTTTCTTTTCAGTTCTCCTTTTAGGCATGCTTAATTAAGAGCATACTTAATTACATTAATTCTATGAAATTAGGATTAAGTATAATTAATCAATTAAAACTTCAATGATACTGGCTAGGATCCCAGTACAGTATGAATGTAAGTAGCGGTGGTGGGCATCCTTGCCTTGTTCTTAACTTTACTTATTTTTACATTTTTGTTCTTAACTTTTTTTTTTTGTCTTTTGCCCTTTTCTAGGGCTGCACTCGTGGCATATGGAGGTTCCCAGGGTAGGGGTCGAATCGAAGCTATAGCTTGCCGGCCTACACCACAGCCACAGCAACACAGGATCCGAGCTGCATCTGCAACCTACACCACAGCTCACGGCAACGACGGATCCTTAACCCACTGAGCAAGGCCAGGGAGTGAACCCGCAACCTCATGGTTCCTAGTTGGATTCGTTAACCACTGCGCCATGATGGGAACTCCTTATTTATTTTTTTAAAATGCTTTTTATTTTCCATTATAGCTAGCTTACAGTGTTCTGTCAATTTTCGACAGTACAGCAAAGAGACCCAGTCACACCTACATATATACATTCTTTTTTCTTACTTGTCTTGCATCATGCTCCATCATGAGTGACTAGATGTAGTTCCCAGTGCTGTGCAGCAGGATCTCATTGCTTGTCCATTCCAAAGGCAATAGTTTGCATCTGTTAACCCCAGATTCCCAGTTCATCGCACTCCCCCTTGGCAACCACAAGCCTATTCTCCAAGTCCATGAGTTTCTTTTCTGTGGAAAGTTTCATTTGTGCCGTATATTAGATTCCAGATATAAGTGATATCATATGGTATTTGTCTTTCTCTTTCTGACTTACTTCACTTAGTATGAGAGTCTCTAGTTCCATCTGTGTTGCTGCAAATGGCATTATTTGGTTCCTTTTTATGGATGAGTAGTATTCCACTGTGTACATATGGCACATCTTAATCCATCCATCTGTCGATGGACATTTAGGTTGTTTTCATGTCTTGACTATTGTGAATAGTGCTGCAATGAACATATGGGTGCATGTGTCTTTTTCAAGGGAAATTTTGTCTGGATATGTACCCGAGAGTGGGATTGCTGGGTCATACGGTAGTTCTATATATAGTTTTCTGAGGTACCTCCATATCGTTTTCCATAGTGGTTGTACCAATTATTTATTTTTATTTGTTGGGGAAGTTCTGTTTTGGTAAAATGATACCTTCTATTAGGGTAACTGAAAAATAGCACAGAAAACATCAAAATTCACATGACGTAGATTAAGGACAGGATTGGACACAAGTTTTTATCGTAGGCATTATCAGTTTATGATATCCTTGATTCTATGCCATGTATCTTAGTGTACATTTGTGATATTAGCATGTGGTTTGCATCCTTGGAAAGCTTGCGATTGTCTCAAAATGCAAAATTTTGAAACAAAACATTTAATGAGGTTATACTGAAACACTGGCAGGTTGGAATGGCAAAAGTGTCTTTTTATAAAATTATTATATATTTTAAACTTCCCAGATTTTGATATTAATGTGACTTTTTTCCTCCGCTTTTTCTTTCCCCCCTCTCTCCATCCCTTCCTCCATCTACAACTCTTGCTTTTTCTCTTTTTTAAAGTGACTTTTTAACTGAGATAAGTGCAGATTTACCTGTAGTTTTAATATGCAAAATGGAGACAGTCCTTGTATATACTGCCTAGTTTTACCCAGTGGTGCATTTTGGAAAATTATTTGTCAGATCACAACCAGGATATTGATACTGATAAAGCACACCGATTTTACTCAGATTTCATCAGTTTTATTTGTACTTAGGTGTGTATTTTCATGTGTGTGCCTATTAAGTTTTGTGCAGTTTTATCACCTGTGTAGGTTGGGGTGTTTGAATTTTATCAAATGCCTTTTCTACATCTATTGAAATAATCAGGTTTTTTCTTTATTTTGTTATGATGTGGTGAGTTGTATTACTAGGATTTCCCCCTAAACCCTAGTTTCATTGAGATTATACTTGACCTATAACATTGTGTAAGTCTATGTACAATATAAGGACTTGATATTTGTATTTATTAAGAAATGATTACCACAATAAGTTTAGTTCACACTGTTCGTCTCATATAGTTACAAAGTTTTTTCCCCCTGTGATCAGAACTATAAATATCTGTTCTTGGAATTCCTGTCATGGCTCAGAGGTTACGAACCCGACTAGGATCCATCAGAACTCGGGTTCAATTCCTGGCCTTGCTCAGTGGGTTAGGGATCTGGCATTGCCATGAGCTGCGGTGTGGGTTGCAGATGAGGCTCGGATCTCGTGTTGCTATGGCTGTGCTGTAGGCCAGCACCTGTAGCTATGGTTCGACCCCTACCCTTGGAACTTCCATATGCCGCGGGTGAGGCCCTAACAAGCAAAAAATAAAATAAAAATAAAATAAATCTGTTCTCTTAGCAGCTTTCAATATACAGTAAATACTGTTGACTGTGGTCACACCACATTCTCAGAACTTACCTGTCTTATGATTGGAAGTTTGTATCTTTGGACCACCTTCATTACTAGAGTTTTCTAATTTTAATAATCTCTGCACTCCTGGAATAACCCTGCTCTCTCTGTACCAAGTCTTGAACTCCTCTGTCTCCCAGTCAATACCTTGGAGAATATAATTATGGTTGAACCTATATGAGTTTGGTTGAACCTATACGTGTTTGCCTTAGTGGAGATTTCCAGGCTGACCTGTCCCACAGGCTGCTGGCAGCCTGTAGATAAGCCTCCCTGGGTCAGAAGTTCACTCCTGTGTCACTCGTCTCTCTGGTGGTTGGTTGGGTGGGTACATGTGATAGAAAGTAGGGTTGCTTGGGGCTGGGCTGTCTTTGGGGCCGTGGGTGTTGTAGGTACTGAAATTGCCTAGTTATTAGCATGTGTATCTTATGAACAGTGTCTCCACCATTCCTCTAGGTAACCTAATAGTGTTTCTATAAAGTACCTTTGTCCTTTTACTCGTGAACCTGTGGGAAACCTAATCTGTTCTGACGCATCATGTTTTAATAGGACCCAGTATACTGGGAGACACTATAGTCTAGTGGTTAAAAGTGCAGGCTTGGGGTTTCACAGACCTGGATCTGCCTCTTACTGGTTTTGTTTTGTTTTTCGTTTTTGTCTTTTTAGGGCCATACGCACAGCATATGGAAGTTCCCAGGTTAGGGGCACAATCAGAGCTACAGCTTCTGGCCTGTACCACAGCCAGGAGTTCAATTTCATCTATACTGTGGGAGATGGTATTGGGGGGGTGCTAATGTGTTTTTACAGTGGGGGTTTGGAGACCATCTGCGGGGCCATCAGACATTTAAAGTTAGAAGTAAAGCCCCATTGCAGAGGCCCTCAAATATCAGTGGCTCAGACAAGTGCTTGCCAAGTGCCTGTCTAGCCTTCTCTGGTGGTTTTTATTGGGTCACCGACATGTGCAGTGGCTCTTACTCAAGAGTGTCTTAATGGAGCTGTTTGGCCTCTGCCACCCGAATGGTTCCAATTCTAGAGCACTGGCATTTGGTTTTAGAATGCGCTGTGCGGTGGCCAAGCCAAGATTAGTTGCATCCCCTGACTCCTGGTTCAGTGACTTTCTTTTTCCACTACATCAGTCTGACCTTTTTAACAACAATGTGCCCACTCTGGGGGCAAACCCATGACCGGAAGATTGAGTGTCTCAGGCCCTGCAAGTGAGCCTGGCAGGCAGCACAGGCGGGAGCACTTCCTTCCTTTCCCTGCGTCCTGCCTGCCCAGATACAGACTTTCAAGATATCAGTTTCTCTTGACTCTTTCTCACACTTGACAAAGTTTGGCTAGGGCTCTTCATGTGCAGAGACTGATTTTGCCTTTTTAAATTCTGAAGTGTAAACCATCATTTTCTAAATCATCAGATGATTATTTGCACACCCCAGGGATCCTGGCTGTGAGCTGGATCCTGGACCATGTAGCAGTCCCATCTTGGGTGGGATCTCCACCTAAAAATACTTGGGCAAGCATGTAAATATTAATGGCCATCTGGGCGCCTCCAAGAGCTGCTTTCCTGGGCCAGCATGGACATAAAACATCATTCACATCAGTGTAAAGCACTCTGACACGCTGATGGCACTCATAAGTGTGGACAGTTTATCTTGTAGTAGACCAGATGTGGCACAAGTGTGCAAATATCCACGTTTCTGGAGAAATAAAATCAAACACAGTAGAGCGGGTTCACTTAGTGCTTTAGTAGGTGGCTCCGTCCAAATTGATCAGGTTTCCATGACCTCTTTAAGTGGATGACGATTTCTTGACTTAGGGTGCATGAATTCTTTATAACTATGTACAAAATTTTGTATGTAACTGCATGTGTGTCTGTTTCTGGAGAGAGGAACCCACACCATTCATCTGATTTTTGACGGGGTCGATATCACAAAAAGGTAAGAGTCATTTAGACCAGGGTTAGTCAGCATAGCATTTGAGCAGTTATTGTCCTAAGCCCTGTTTGTTCACATGGATCGGGTACAGCATTGTTCAAGCAAGGCTGCACTGAAAAATCACCCCGCCCCCCCCTGCAATGGATAAGCAATGAGATCCTGCTGTATAGCACTGGGAACTCTGGCTAGTCACTTATGATGGAGCATAATGGAGGATAAAGTGAGAAAAAGAATGTATACATGTATGTGTGACTGGGTCATCTTGCTGTACAGTAGAAAATTGACAGAACACTGTAAAAGCAGCTATAATGGAAAAAATAAAAATCATTATTAAAAAAAAAAAGAAAAAGAAAAACCACCCCCTGCCCCCGCAATGGATAAGCAGTGAGATCCTGCTGTATAGCACTGGGAACTCTATCTAGTCACTTATGATGGAGCAGGACAATGTGAGAAAAAAAATGTATACATGTATGTGTGACCAGGTCACTTTGCCGTACAGTAGAAAATTGACAGAACACTGTAAACCAGCTATAATGGAAAAAACAAAAATCATTATTAAAAAACAAAAAGAAAAATCACCCCCCCAGAAAAAAAAATGAAGAGACACCTAAATGCTCTAATATTTCTTAATCTTATATTCTAAAACCGTTAGTTTTATGTCTGAGTTGAAAAAGAGACTAATTCATTTATTCATTCCTTCCTTCTGGACGAGGGAGTCAATCCGGTCTTTTGACCTACCAGTGGTTTCAACATTATGTCTTTAAAGGGCGGACTTAAATTTGTCCCCGCTACTATTTCTCGTTTTGTATTGAGCCAATGTTGGAGACATCTTTTCTCCTCTGGCAGTTGCTCTGACTTCTCAGGCCTGTAAATCCCACTCTTGGCTTTGCCTCATTCTCCTATTGTGTTTGGCACTTCTGAGACCCATTCACTGGCTGGCCCTTTAACAATTGGCTTTGCCCTTGGGCAAAGCTCACCCTCTTTCCCTGGTGCTGTTGTTGTTGTTGAAATCAAAATAAAACATGGCTTTCTAGATTGAATACAATGAAAAAAAAAAAACGCAAACTGAATTAATAAATCCACTGTACTATAACAGTTAAGGTAAACAGGAGTCTCCCGTTCTGCTCTTCTCCATTCCTGACTCCCATTCCTTAGAGGCTATAATCCTTAATGTTTTTATTGGGCTCTCTGTTTTGCTTTATGTTTTAAAATAACTTATTTATATTGATGTTTTTGATATTAAATTTTTTGATATTATTTGTTTTCTTTTTTTTCCTTTTTAGGACTGCACTTGTGGCATATGGAAGTTCCTGGGCTAGGGGCTGAATCGGAGCTGCAGCTGCTGGCCTACGTCACAGCCACAGCAACACCAGATCCGAGCTGTGTCTGTGACTTACACCACAGCTCATGGCAACGCTGGATCCTTAATCCTCTGAACGAGGCCAGGGGTCGCGAACCTGCGTCCTTGTGGATACTAGTCGGGTTCTTAACCTGCTGAGTTACAACGGGAAATCCTTGATATTATTTTTTGGTTTCCTAAAATGAAAAAAGATTTAGCTCCTTTTATACACTCTTCCTTTATTAATACTTCTTTTTCCTCCCATCCTCTCAATATTTTATGACATAGGTGTTCGTTAAAGTTATAGTCAGAAAATAAAATTTGAAGAAAAGCTAAAAAGAACACAGAGCTTTTATTATTGCAACACACACACATATGTATATAAATATGTATGTGTTTATAAGAGAATTGTGTAGTATTGTATGGTTACATTTCCTTTCCTGTGTAGCTTTTTGTTTTTATTGGAGTTAAGAGCTCCCCTCGTTTCTAAATTTGCTTCCATGTTATTCTCACTATTTCATCCTCATTCTCTCAACCAAAAAAATTTAGATAATGATGTTTGTTTTTTTACTCTTTGTCTTCCTCTTCTAGAGTAATTGCTTCGTTCATTATCAACCTTCAGTTCTCTCCTGTATTTGATCCTCTTTTTCTTGGATATCTGATCTCCTTCTTTGTTGAATTTCACCTTAGTTTTGAAGGACAAGGAAGGTATAAAGGGAAAATCTTTTGAGACCACATGCAATCAAAAACCGTCTTATGTTATTACTATATTTAATTGATTATTTAGCTGGGTATAAAATTTTAATTTGAATATTATTTTCTCTTAAAAGTTTGCTGTCATCTCTCTCCTTTTTTTGGGGGTACAGTTTTGGTGTTACTATTCTGATTATCTTTTTCATGCTATTTTTCATTTTCTCTATCTCTAGGAGCCTTTAGTATTTTCTCTGTACTGTTGATTATATCAGTCAGGGTCTAGTCGAGAAAACAGAGTCTATACCAGGTAATTCAACAGAAGGAATTTAATAGGAGAAAGTATGAAAAGTCAAATGAAAGAGTAAGGCAAGCCAGAGATTAGCAATAGCAAGAAGCCATTAGTGTGTCTAGAGCTAGAAGGACCAGAGAAAAGATAGTTTTATCAAGACCCAAGAGTTAGGGCTGCTCTTGGGAGCTAAAAGCATGGAAGAAGCATAGCCTCTGCCAGAGATGCTACCTAAGGCAAAGAGATAAAGAGAAATAGCCTGGCTTTTCCCTCCTATGGCTCTTCCACTAGTGTTTCTTGTTGGCTGAGTGAATCAAGAGTCAGCTGATGGAAATGCAGCCTAGAAGAATGATTCTTTTATGATACAGAGCAGAACAAACAGGTGTAGGGAAGGGAATGAATTGGAGGTCAAATAGACAGACAGTTGGCTCACTGGCATTTGGAAATTTCACAGTGATGTGTTTTGGTGTGTGTCTTTTAAGATCTGCGCTAAACACTTGGCTTGTGAAAAATTTTTAAGTTGAATGTCATTGCTCTTCAGTTAATTCTCTAATTTTTTCTCCTATTTTTCAGCTCTGCTATTTTCTGAGCAATTGCCACAACTTTATCTTCCAACCTCTCTATTGAATCTTTAATTTTTGCTATCGTATTTTAAATTTATGCTCTCATTCTCTGAGTAACTCTCTTTAAAAAAAAAAAAAGTAATAACACCCTGACCTTCTTTCCTGGACACAGTATCTTTTTTTCCTGAGTATACCCTTTCATCAGTGCTAAAATATACTTCTTTTACATTTGAACTTATCTAAAATCGGGATTCATTTTATAATGGATGGGCCATCATAATTTTTTCTTTCTAAAGGCACATAAAACAAAGGTGCTTCTTAAAATTGCAAGTAGTTCGTATTTGTGGTGATTCTTAAAAGTTTTCTTTTACTTCCTGCATTGCTTATTTCTTTCAGTTCCTTTTAAAAGTATTAATTTTGAATTCTCTTTCATATTACAAGCTTTTCTTAAACTGTTGGTAATCTATTTATATTTAAGTATGATCCATTAAAGAGTTCTCCAGAAGTTCTGTGTGCAGGGGAGCTTGTCTAGTGGTGGACTTTATTGTAGGGTAATAAGGTGTCAAGCTGGCTTTTTCAAAGGGTTATCCCAAATATGGTTATGTGAGGGGGGTTTCTCTTAGGCTGGTCTGTTTCAGTAAGTAATTCTCCAAATATTTCCTCGAGAGTCATAGGCTGCCTATATTCTAGGAGTCTAGAGAGGGGAAATCTCACCTTTGGGATTGCAGACTTTTTACTTATACCTCAATTTTCAGCGTTCTGCTTTACTCCGTCTCCAGTTGTGTCTTGTACCCTCCCGTTTGGATCTTCTTTGTGTAAATCTATTCAGACAATAAATCTGCTTTCTTCTGCCTGGATGGGGAGGGGCATTTCTTCTCTGTGTAAGGTTTGTGGGTGGGGGAATCTAACCTGGAAATGCTCCTTGTACAGATTTTCAACTAATCCCACTTATTTAAAACCCCACCATATACCCCGAGGTAACCAGTATCTCCAATTCTAGAGCCTCTAGGCTGGAATTCTTTGCTTCTGGGTGGAGTTCTCTGTCAGGGATACTTTGATTTAGATTCCTCAGGTCTATTGAGTTGCTTATCCCTTTCCAACTTCCAAAGTTTTGTTGACTTGTCTCATCTACCATTTCCTTCCTGTACTCTTTCAACTTGTAAATTTATACCTTAAATATTTTGTTGTCATGTTAGTGGGTTTTGCAGGGACTGTGTATTTAAATGGCTGTGACTTACCAGATGTCTCTCTGGATTGTCAAATCTCAGTACCGTGAAAGTTTCAGAGGCAGTGGTGCCGTCTTGTTTATTTTGGGGTAGTGGTTATGGCAGTAGTAACCTTATTATATTCAAAGCTCAGAAGGAAGAGGGAAAGAGTGTGTGTTTGCGAGCGGGAGATAGTGTATATTTTTGGTCCAGAATGACCGTGCTCCTTTAGAAATTCTCGGTTGGGAAGCGCACATCATGGCTCAGTGGTTAACAAACCTGACTATCATCCATGAGGATGCAGGTTCGATCCCTGGCCTCACTCAGTGGATTACGGATCTGGCGTTGCCATGAGCTGTGGTGTAGTTTGCAGACGCGGCTCGGATCTCGTGTTGCTGTGGCTGTGGCGCAGGCCTGTGGCTACAGCTCGTATTAGACCACTAGCCTGGGAACCTCCACGTGCTGTGGGAGTGGCCCTAAAAAGACAAAAAGACAACAAAATAAAGAAATTCTCAGCCCCTTCTAGGGGCTACTTATTCTTTTTTTTTTTTTCTTAATGGATTTTATTTCAATTGTAGGTGTACATAAATCATCACAAGTCAATTTTATAGATTTTGTATCCCAAACCCCCAGTGCATCCCCCCACCCCCCGGGGCTACTTATTCTTGACCTATTAGCTCAGTGCTTACTTTCTTACCATCACAGACCTGCCTGCCCACTGTGACTCTTCAAAAGCAATTATACAGGCGCAACATACATAAACAGAAATTCATAATTGCTAAGGAAAGGGTTGTTCTTTTGCAGATTTGTCTTACTGCAGACTTTATATCCAGAGCTAAACTGTTTCCTCTAATATAGTTCTTATGCCAGTTTCATTTGAAAAAGGACCATTTATAGGGACATCATCTAGGAGTCCTGGTGCCAGTGTTAGTAGACGTTTAGGTTTTAAATTGCATTTTTAAAAAGCTAAGTTGACTCAGATTTAAGGTTTGAAAAAATGGGATTTTTATGTAAGAAAAACTAGACCTGTTTTTGTCCTGATAAGTTGTTTGTAATTTATCACAATGCTGTGGTAGCAATTTTATACCCTTTCTAGGATCTGTTAGGACTCTCTTATTGTAAAACAAAATACTTGAGAAAAAAGTGGCAAACATTTGGAGTTCCTGCTGTGGTGCAATGAGATAGATGTTGTCTTTGGAGTGCTGGGGCGCAGGTTCCATCCCTGGCCTGGCACAGTAGGTTAAGGATCTGGCATTGCTGCAGCTGTGGTGTAGGCCGCAACTGCAGCTCAAACCTGATCCCTCGCCTGGGAACGTTTGTATGCATTGGGGCGGCCAAAAAAGAAAAAGAAAAGTTGAAAACATTTGAAGACAGAAACTTGTATAGCAGGTCCAACATGCGGCCCAGTCACCTTCCTTTTTTTTTTTTTTTTTTTTTTTTTGTCTTTTTAGGGCTACACCTGCGACACATGGAGGTTCCCAGGCTAGGGTGTCTAATCAGAGCTACAGCTGCTGGCTTACACCACAGCCACAGCAATGCTATATCCGAGCCGTGTCTGCGGCCAACACCACAGCCCATGTCAACGCTGGATCTTTAATCCACTGAGCGAGGCCAGGGATCAAACCCACAACCTCATGGTTCCTAGGCGGATTTGTTTCTGCTGCGCCACGACGGGAACTCCTCAGTCACCTTCCATTGCAAGCTTGGGTAGCAGAGACCATCTCCTCTGACTAGGATCAGCTCCTTAGTAATCCTGTGTTGCAGACAGCATCATTCTAGAACCAAAGGGTTGGGCAAGGAACTGTGGGAGAGAAGGCAGAGCTCCTTACCCTGGACTTAGGCTGAGAAAGTCCTTGGCTGGATCCCTCTACTGAAGGCTTCCTCTGTTGTAAAACCAGAGATTGGGGCCACCACTTCAAGGGGCTTTCCCGTTCTCCAGTTTCTGTTACTGGATGTTGAAAGTGTTTTTCTGACTTAGTCTTAAGAAGTTTTACTTCATTGTTGCTATCAGGTATGGCATTTACTTACCCTTTATTGAAAAATCACAGGTAACAATCATCACAAGCTACCCACCCCGATTTAGGAGACATTTTATTACAATTAAGTATTCTGCTGCTTGTAATATTACATTATAAAAGCCTCTCGGAAATTTTCATTGCTCCAACTTTAAAATACAAAAGACCAGCTTTTCTTCAACTCCAAACTGGACACCATACTGCTCTCTGAAACTGTTTGTATATGCAGAATTCATCTTTGTGTACACAGATTAAGTAATTGCAATGTTCTGTGTCCAGTTTTCGTTTGCAGGGATCTAAGCTGCAAGTGCAGTTTTGCAAACACTAAATTAGGGCCTGGTGTTTTAAGAGTGGATCAGTAGCATTTAAAAAAAAGTGTTTCTCCAGTTCGTCTCTGAGATGGCTTTTTGATGTGTTAAAGGAAGGTGTTTTAGATATAGAGAGTGCAGAGTCCACTTTTTTATGAAGTAATGCTGCATCCTTGCTCCTTGGGCTTTCAGACTCAGTTAGACTTCTTAATGCGACCTCTGTTCCTGACTTGGGGTTGAGTTTGGTAAATGCTGTTTTTATTTCTAACCAGGTATTCTGAGCAGAGGGTGATTTTATAACCTTGGGTATTTGCTCGTTTGAGGTTAGCAGGCCACCCATTGCTTGTTTTTTCTCCTTATTTAAAAGTTGAAAATTTCACTAATTAAACAAATGTTCTGGCCGTGTCCGTCGCACAGCAGCGTTGTCAGGAAGGCGGGCTGTGCGCTGGGCATTCTCCCCTCCCGGGTCTCCCTCTGACTCTCATAAACGAAACGGGAGCCCGGTGAGCCCGCAGCTTATCCAGCTAGAGTATTTGAACAGGGACAAGGCTTAAGAAAGCATTGTTTAAACAGGCCAGGCGTTACATTAGGGAGAAGTCCAAAATGTTAAAAACCAACACTCTCATTCCTTCAATGAGGGGAAGTTCCAGCAGGAAAGCTTGTCTAACCAAGCCTGTGTTTTGACACAGGTTTTGCATAGATGCAAATCAGATCATCAGTAAAATCTTGGCCAGGGCCCTTTTCCCCCTCTTATATAGTATCATTTAATTGGAACTGTATATTCTCACTGCAGATTTTCAGTTAGCTCTTCAGTAAAACCAATGAAAGAGAAAAAAACGCAGCCGATGCAAGCAGTATTTGGCCCGCTTCTGGCGAGAGTGTACACAGACAGGCTTTTGTGTCTGCCAGAGCTGCATGAGAATAAGAGGACCCCCCCCCCCCAACCCGGCCAACCCTGCCCCCCCACCATGCTCTCACCCCCTTTCTTTAAAGTCAGCCAGGGAATAATTTGTCCAAATGAAAAGGCCCTTTCAGGCACTGGAGGGCTTTGCTAATTGTATTTGAAAGAATGAAAAGCAGACCACAAGTTGGCTTTTAACAACAGAAAAATAATGTGTTCACATGCCAACATATTAATAAGATTAGTTTTATTAGGAAAATGTAATCAGGCAGAATAAGGACTGCAAGAGGAATAGCTTATTTAAAGCCATTCCTTTTTTTTTTCCTAGCTGAAGACATATCAGCCGGCTTTCAAAACACATTTAAATAAAGATGTACTGAATTCTAAAAAAAATACATCACTTTCATTTTCTTGACATAAAGGGAAAAGTGCTTTAAAATTGTTTATTCTTTTAGCTTCTAAATAGCTTTTCTTGTGCTAAATTGGAATATTTAAAAAAATCGGGACTTTCCTGAGTACAGCATTTTTGTTTGATTGTAAGTAAGTATCTATTTACTTGTGATTTCCACATATTGGCAGGTGTGGATTTATTAATTGTAAAAACGCTGTTGGACTGGTGTTCAAGAAGATGTTCAAGGGAGATCCATGGCACCTAGGAGAAAGGGTTTTTCCAAGCGATCGACTTCATTTTGACCTTTCAAAAGACAATCACTCTGTTTTGTTTTTTTTTTTCCCCACTACGTGTGGTGATGTAATTTCAGTTAGATATTTTGCAATAATGGTGACAATATACTCAAATATGCACGTTGAAAATAGCCACACGATGTGGAAATACGTTTCACAATCGAAAGGCCAAGCCGTTTTATTTGTTTTTCTTCCTGTATCGTCACTGAACGGAGTCAAAGGGCATTTCTGAAGTATTTGGCCAAACTCTTTAAAATGGAAGCATGGTCCTTCTTCCTCGGGGAGTTGCGTCACTTAAAATCTGGACTGCAGACACATTACGGTTCAGCTTGCAGAGAGAACACCATCAACTCTAACGACTATACCAACTAGTGTAAGCGGAGAAGCATGGGGCAAAACCATAGGAGATGAAAGCTCGGATTTCTTTATTTTGCATTTTTCCTTCCTCCCAGTTCCTCTGCTCCGAGGGCCTCAGGGCCTCAGCATCTTCCTTTCTCCCCTCTAGGCGAGGGGTCTCATTTACACAGAGATACTGGGAGTTCAGATTAGCTTTACCAGGATATTTCATTCAAAGGAGGAACCTGGAAAAAGAAGGCTCCAGGTAAATAAATCTAAAGGTGGTATTTTGCTGTTTGGTGCAGAGGAGAGAGACCCAAATGCCAGCATTTAGTCTTTCTCTGAGCGAGCTTTGCTCAGGAAACTTTTCTTTTAGGCAGGCCACCCTGTGGCTGCAGCGGTGTGGTGCGTTCCCAACATAAGCTCCCTTACAGGAAGCTTTGCGTTTTACTAATAGAATGGCAGCAGAATGACTGCATTGCACGTCACTGACAGGCACTGGAAAGGACTGCCCGTGTGTTCGGCCTTCCAGCTTGGAAGATGGGAGGCTGACAGGCCCCTGCCAGTTTCATTGGCCGAGGCACTAACAGAGGATGCTGGTGTTGGCTGCTGACAGCAGCCACAGGGTTTTAAAGTCTTTGGGCAGAGTTCTGGTCCGTAAGGCCTGGCCATTGATGCCGCCCTCTGTTTGGGTGGAAGTGGCAGAGGAGCCCAAGGTGGTGGTTCAAGTAAAGGTTAATTGATGGGCATTAAAACAATCGATGGCCCCAGGGCATGTCACCGTGTGTGCCAAAGACTTTAATCTGTGAAATGGAGGAAACCACACTGAGTTGCTCTTGGAAGTTATGCAAAATGATTGTAAAGGGGCTTTAGAAGCTTAAGCACTGTGAGTGATAGTGTCCAAAGAAAACAGCCCAGCAGCCAAGAGCAGAGCGTCTCCACGGCCCTGCGAGCAGTGTGCAGTAGCAGCTTCCAATGCCATCTTTTCTGGGGTCCAGCCACTTGTTCAAAGAGAGGAACTAGAATAGCACACTGCCGGGGACTCAGCCCCTTTCCTGGTTAGGAACTGTGAACGTGGTTTAAGCTGTGACATTATTTTGGTTTGCTCTTTCTCATCCTATTCCCCCACCCCACCCCCCAAAGTGAACTTGCTTTATTTTGTAAAGTTCTAAAAATCTTGCTCCCACAGGCTGTGATTTGGAGGTAGGGAGGAGGTGAGCAGAGCATTGGTGTGTGTGTGTGTGTGTAATGAACAATTTAACAGTTGATCTAAAATTGGGGACCTGTATTATTTCTTTCCTTTTACCCAGTTATCTCCATGTGGGATAATCACTAAATCACTGAAGTCAGCAGGCTGTGTTTTTACCCTGTCCTAAAGATCTTACAGAGACTTAATTTATTAGTAAACAGTCCAGTGTCAGATTGGCACTCTAATTTGCCCATCCTTACCCTACAAATTATATTTATTTCAATTGGGGCCATTTTCTCTTTTTGGCGCTCAGCAGTGACATATATATTTATGGTAACCATATGTCTAAGAACTTCCTGGGCAGAACAGCTTTCAGATACACCCTCTAGATGCACATGCATTTTTGTTGATCACTTGACCCCATGCATAAGAGTTAAGCCTGCAGATGTTTTTTGTTTTTAGGGCCGCACCCACTGCATATGGAGGTTCCCAGGCTAGGGGTCCAATCAGAGCTACAGCTGCTGGGCTATACCACAGCCACAGCAATGCGGGATCAGAGCTGTGTCTTTGACCTACACCACAGCTCACAGCAACGCCAGATCCTTAACCCATTGAGCGAGGTAGAGATCCAGTCCACAGCCTCATGGATCCTAGTCAGATTCATTTCTGCTGCACCTGGACGGGAATTCCTGTGGGTGGTTGTTGACTGAACCTAAAGGCATTACACACTTACTGAGCTCCTCCTTCGGGCAAGGCGTTGCGTCCCGTGAGGACAGTTCAGCCCCCACGTGAGTGGCTCTTTAAAGAAGGGGAGAGGAGGTGGGTCTAGAAGAGCCTCAGAGAGGCCAGCACAGGGCCTCCCGGCTTGAAGCTGGGAACAGACTCATTGACGGCCTAGTGAGCAACATGACCAGGCTTGGATGGGGGAATCGCGCAGAGCAGCAGTTTGGCCAGGTCTCTCTTTCGCAGTTTGCTCCTCCCTTGGCTCCCAGGACACCACCGTGTCCAAGTTCTCTGCCGACGTTGCAGAGCTTCCTCCTCTCCTTTTGTGACTCCTCTTTTCCACTTGTTCCACAAATATTAGTGTTTCCCAAGTTCTTCCCTTGGCTCCTTTTTCTCTAGACACATTCTGGGCAGCACATCCACTCACCAGGGTGGGACGTTCATCTCTCTGTGGGTATCACCTAAATTTCTATCTCCAGCTCCAGCCTCTATCCGAGTGGCAGGCCCGCAGCTCCAGTTGCCCACCGGTACCTCTGCCTGAATAACACTGTATCTCCCTGCCTCGTCCTTTCATTCCGAACTGCCCCATTCTGAGCTCTGCTGGACCGCGCTTAGAGGGGAAGTCAAGGAGGATGGAAGTTTGAGTTCAGTGAATTTGTTCTGCACACAGAAGGAAGGAGAAAGCCAGAGACTGTAGTCCAAGAGAGATTTTCAAGGCTTTTGAAAGTAGAGCAGTTCCAGGTGGTGATAAGATCTAGGGTTTTGCAGGAGTTCCCGCTGTGGCTCAGTAGGTTACAACCCTGACTAGTATCCATGAGGTCGCGGATTTGATCCCTGGCCTTGCTCAGTGGGTTAAGGACTTGGCGTTGCTGTAGGCTGTAGTGTAGGTTGTAGATGTGGCTCAGATCCCATATCTGTGGGTGGCAGTTGCAGCTCCGATTCAGCTCCTAGCCTGGGAACTTCTATATGCTGCAGGTTTGGCCCTAAACAGACAAAAAAAAAAAAAAAAAAAAAAAAAAATCTAGGGTTTAGCTACTGACATTCAGGATGGTCCGTGAACCAGCAGCATCAGCTGGGAGATTGTACCGATGAGTCTTAGTGCCCCGTCCCTCAGACCTCCCGCATCAGGATCTGCAGTTTGAACGAGATTCCCAGGCAGAGATCTATGCACATAAAAGTCTGAGAAGTTTTGGTCTAGGCCATGTGCCTGAGGGTGAATTGATGAAATTCAGTGGAGATGAAATACATCAAAATAACTGCAGGCAGTGAACCAAGAGGCTACAACGCTGAATGAATGGATAATGCACAGGGGCACTGAGATGATTCAGTACAAATGCAACAACGTGGGTGGAGAGGAAGAACGTGAGCTGACCGCCAGCCTCCTCGATGCGTTCATTCTACCCCGGGGGTACGGGAGCGTCCCTGCATCAGATCACAGTGGTAATTTGACATAGGATTTTTGACATCTTAGTTCTTTGAGAACTGAGCCTCTGATTAGGATTTTTTTTTTTTTCTTTTAAGTTCAGTGCCTTAGCTCTTGGAAAAAATACAGCAGGTTAAATAATGATGAATTGACTTTATGAGCAGTGAGCTTAAACAGATTAGGCCTTTTGTCAACTTACGTTTTTTGAAAGCAGCCCTGGAGCTAACGGTCTGGTATCCAATACCAACCTTTCTCCCTCTCCTTTAATTCTACTTTCCTGACGGTTAATTAAAAATGTGTTTGCTAGGGTAAACGTTCTCATTCTTTCCTTCTCCCTCCTGACGTGCAGATACCAACTTGGAAATCTCACATATGTCGGAGAACTCATAGGTGCTCTATCCTTGGATTCGAGTTGAAAACAAATCAACACTGATGATGAAGCTACTGGTTTGGAGTCAGATGACTTGAGTTCCATTCGAGGCTCTATTCCTACTTCTGTGTGACGTTGAGTGAATCAGGCAACTGTTAAGAGCTTCAGTTTCTCTTTTTAAGGCTGCGCCCACGGCAAATAGAAGTTCCCAGGCTGAGGACTGAATTGGAGCTGCAGCTGCCAGCCTACACCGCAGTCGCAGCCACAGCCACAGCAACGTGGGATCTGAGCCACGTCTGCGACCTCCGTGGCAGCTTGCGGCAATGCTGGATCCTTAATCTACTGAGTGAGGCCAGGGATCAAACCTGCGCCCTCATGGATACTAGATGGATTCTTAACCTGCTGGGGCACAACGGGAATTCCAAGGGCTTCAGTTTCTCATTTATATAATATGCTGGTTGGACTATAAGAGCTTTAAATTCCCTTCAAGTTGTAAACTTTTGTGATTCTGTAATTCTTTTATGGAGTTAAGAATGCCTGTGAAGTTAAAATAATGCATCTTCCTGAGACGTATACTCAGCGGTCTCTCTTCTACTGTGGCCAATATATTTATTAAGCTCAGTGTCATTCTGCCTTTCAAACTATTGGGACTGCCTCTGTGATTCAAAATCATGATACACCTGCATTTAAATACCCTTCACGGTTTTGGTAACTTTCTTAAGAGAAAGGAGCCTTCCTCACATTAGTAGAGTCTGTTAGCCCTAAATGTTTTTAAAAAGAAATAGAGTATCTTTTAATCGCCCAAGGAAGTCAAATGGTTTTCTTATGAAATAGACTAAAAAGATCCATCTCTTCAAAACATATGTAACACCATCCTAACTTGTGAAGAATATGGGGCATTTCTTGAAATTTGAAAACTTAACTGAATTCTCAAACTGTAGACCTGAAAGGACGCTTTCAGGGTAGTTACGAGGAATGACTGTTTTTCCTGGTAGCTAGTAAGCATATGAAACTCATTACTTGCATAGTTTCCAAAGGCTGTCTTAACATGGGTTCCAGAATGATTTAGATCAGTCCGTTATGATGGATCCCAAATGGGATTCAGAGTGTGTTGATCTTCTGGTATGTTGTCCTTTTCTTTCTTTCTTTCTTTCTTTCTTTTGTCTTTTTGCCTTTTCTAGGGCCACACTCGCGGCATATGGAGGTTCCCAGGCTAGGGGTCTAATCGGAGCTGTAGCCGCCGGCCTTCACCACAGCCACAGCAACACGGGATCTGAGCGGCATCTGCAGCCTACACCACAGCTCACGGCAACGCCGGATCCTTAACCCACTGAGCGAGGCCAGGGATCGAACCCGTAACCTCATGGTTTCTAGTTGGATTCATTAATTAACCACTGAGCCACGATGGGAACTCCTGTGCTCTTCTTTAAAGTTGATATTTGAGATCCACAAAAGTCTTTAAAAATTACTGGTTTAAAAACTGGAAAAAAAATTAGTTCAATGATAGAAAATAAATGGATTGGACAACACGTGACTATTGACCTTATTATTATGGATTTTCATATGCTCTTATAGCACTGTCTATGGAAAGCTTTCCACAATTTTCCAGGCTTGGGATATTCATTTAAGGAATTGATTAATGAACTTTTTATTATGGGAAATTTTAAATATATACAAAAATAGAAGCTCAGTATTGTGAAACTCTGTCCTTGACACTCATCTTTAATAATTAATCAACTCAGTCTAATTTCGTCTGTAACCTTTTTCCCCACCCTTACTCCCAGCTCTGGTAATTCTGAAGCAAGTTTACGGCAACCTCATTTCATCTGCATTTTAATATATATCTAAAAGATAAGAAAGATAAGTCCCTCGATTATTTTATTAAAATAAAATTTATGTATCGTGAGATCATAGCTCTTAATTGTATAATTTGTTCAGCTTTGATAAATGTATGTCCATGCTACTACTACTCCAGATAAGATACAGGAAATTTGCAAGACCACAGACGGTTCCCTTATCTCCCTTTCCAATCAGTTTCCATCCCATAGGCAACCACTCTTCTTTTTTCCCTTTATCTTTATTGAGGTATAATTGACAAATGAAATTGCATAAATCCAAGGTGTACAACATAATAATTTGACATATGTGTATATTGTAAAATGATCACAGTAAAGTTAACACATCCATCACCTCATATAGTTACCTTTCAAATTTTTATTTTCTGGTGGTGAGAACATTTTATTTACTCTCTTAGTAAATCCCGTGTATACAGTACAGTGCTGTTACCTCTAGTCACCTTGCTGTACATCAGAGCCCCAGAACTTACTCATCTTACAGCTGAAACTTTTCACTCTTTTACCAACATCGTCCCATTTCTCCCACTCCAATCCCTGGAAACCACCACTTAGTTCTCTTTTCCTCTGAATTTGGCTATTTTAGAGTCCATACAAGTGAGATCATACAGTATTTGTGTTTCTTCATATGACTTGTTTTACTTAGCTTAATACCCTCCAGATTCAGTCAAGTTGTTGCAAACAGCAGAATTTCCTTATTTTTTTTTATGGCTGAAATCTTTCTGTCTGTCTGTCTGTCTGTCTATCTATCTATCTATCTATCATCTCATATTTTATTTAATCATTCATCTGTCAGTAAATACAGGTTGTTTCCGTATATTAGCTATTGTGAATAATGCTGCAGTGAACACAGAATAAGGTTCTCTCTTCCAGGTACTGATTTAATTCCTTCAGATATATACACAGAAGTGGCATTTTTGGATCATATAGTAGTTATGTCTTTAATTTTTGTGTGAAAATTCCATAATGTTTTCTATAAAGGTTGTATCAATTTAAGTCCCCACCAACAGTGCACAAAGTTTCCTTCATTCTCTATATCCTCACCAACACTTTTCTCTTTCACTCTCTTTTTTGATAATACCAGCCTAACAAGTGTGAAGTGGGGGACTTCCCATCGTGGCTCAGTGGTTAGCAAATCCGACTAAGAACCATGAGGTTGCAGGTTCAATCCCTGGCCTTGCTCAGTGGGTTAAGGATCCGGCGTTGCCGTGAGCTGTGGTGTAGGTCGCAGACGCGGCTCGGATCCCGTGTTGCTGTGGCTGTGGCATAGGCCGGCAGCTGTAGCTCCAATTAGACTCCTAGCCTGGGAACCTCCATATGCCACGGACCAGCCCTAGAAAAAAGCAAAAAAAAAAAAAAATTGTGAAGTGCTATCCCATTGTGGTTTTGATTTACACTTCCCCGACGTTCAGCAATGTTGAACATGTTTACATATATACTTGGTCCATCTGTATGTCCTCTTTGGTAAAAATGTCTATTTGGGTCCTCATTTTGTTAATTAGATTATTATTATTTTTTTTTGCTATTGAGTTACGAGTTTTTAAACGTGTTTTTGATATTAATGCCTTATCATATATAAAGTTTGCAATTATTTTCTACCATTCTCTAGGCTGCCTTTTCATTTTGTTGATATTCCTTCATTGTGCCAAATTAATTTATTTATTTATTCAAATTTTATCAGTATAGTTGATTTACAGTGTTGTGTTAGTTTCAGGTGTACAGCAGAGTGAATCAGTCAGAAGCTTTTTAGTTTGATGTAGTTCCACTTGTTTGTTTTTGCTTTTGTTGCTTGTGCTTTACATGTCACATCTAAAAAATCATGGCCAAGACCAGCATCAAAGAGCCTTCTCCCCCATGTTTTCTTCTAGTTGTTTTATGGTTTCTGGTCTTACATTTAAGT
Source organism: Catagonus wagneri (assembly GCA_004024745.2). NCBI lineage: Eukaryota > Metazoa > Chordata > Mammalia > Artiodactyla > Tayassuidae > Catagonus > Catagonus wagneri. The sequence continues at coordinate 7,790,569 of PVHT020000009.1, forward strand.
TTTTAATCTGATTTTAGTTAATTTGTGTGAGTGGTGTGAGATTGGGGTCTAATTTCTTTCTTTTGCAGGTGGATGTCCAGTTCTCCTGGACCATTTATTGAAGAGACCATTCTTTCTCTATTGTGTATTTTTGGCTCCCTCGTCAAATATTAGTTGACTGTTTATGTGCGGGTTTATTTCTTGGCCTATGATTCTGTTCTATTAATATGTGTCTATTTTTATGCCTTCCATACTGCTTTGGTTGCTATAGCTTTGTAGTATAGTTTGAAATCAGAAGTATGATGCCTCCACATTTGTTCTTTCTCAAGGTTGCTTTGGTTGTTTGGGGTCTTTTATGGTTCCATACAAAGTTTTGAATTGTTCTATTTCTGTGAAAAATGCCTCTAGAAATTTTGTAGGGATTACACTGAATCTATAAATCACTTTGTGCACTATGGATATTTTGGCAATATTAATTCTTCTAATCTAAGAACATGTGATGTCTTTTCCTTTTATTTGTGTTTTCCTCAGTTTATTTCAGTTTATCTTTTACCTCTGTGGTTAAATTTATTCCTATATATTTTATTGTTTTTGATGTAACTGCTGTTCTTATTTCCATTACTGTACATTTGTTTTGCTCATTCTTGAATTCACATTGTACATACTGTATGAGTGGAATCATGCAGTATATACTCTTGTGTCTGATTTCTTTCACTCCATATACTGCATTTGAGATTTTTGCATGATGTTGCATGTGTTAATAGTCATTCTTTTTCTTTTTTTACATTGCTAAGTAATATTCTATTGTATAGATACACCACAGTTCATTTGTTCTCCTGCTGATAGACATTTTCCCCCCCAGTTTGGGACTATAATGACTAAAGCTGTAAAGAACGTTCTGGTATAAGTCTTTGCATGGACATAAGTTTTCATTTCTCTTGTGTAAATACCTAGGAATGGAATTGCTGGGTCACAGCATATATGTATGTTCAGCTTCATAAGAACTGCCAAAATGGTATCGTTTTACATTCCCACTAGTAACATATGAGAGTTAGCTGGTTTTTTTTTTTAATATAGCTTCATGCTTTTAATTTATAACTAGCTCAAATTATTTTTTTTAAAAATTTTCCATTATAGCTGGTTTACAGATTTCTGTCAATTTTCCAACTGCACAGTGTGGTGACCCGATTACACATACGTATATGGATTCATCACAAGTGATTAGACATAGTTCCCGGTGCTATACGGCAGGATCTCCTTGCTTTTCCATCCCAAAAGGCAATAGTCTGGGCAGCTGTTAACACCAGACTCCCATCCTATCCCACTCCCTCCCCTACCCTCTTGGCAACCACAAGTCTATTCTCCAAGTCCATGGTTTTCTTTTCTGTAGAAAGGTTCATTTGTGCAGTATATTAGATTCCAGATATGTGATATAATATGGTATTTGTCTTTCTCCTTCTGACTTGCTTCACTCAGTATGAGGATCTCTAATTCCATCCATGTTGCTGCAAATGGCATTATTTTATTCTTTTTTATGGCTGAGTAGTATTCCATTGTGTATATATACCATATCTTCCTAATCCAATCATGTATCGATGGACATTTGGGTTGTTTCCATGTCTTGGCTATTGTGAATAGTGCTGCAATGAACATGCATGTGCAAGTGTCTTTTTCAAGGAAATTTTTGTCTTTATATGCCCAAGAGTGGGATTGCTGGGTCATATGGTAGTTCTATGTATAGTTTTCTAAGGTACCTCCATACGGTTTTCCATAGTGGTTGTACCAGCTTACATTGCCACCAACAGTGCAGGAGGGTCCCCTTTTCTCCACACCCCTCCAGCATTTGTTGTTCATGGACTTATTAATGAAGGCCATTCTGACTGGTGTGAGGTGATATCTTGTGGTAGTTTTAATTTGCATTTCTCTAATCATTAGTGATGTTGAGCATTTTTTCATGTGCTTGTTGGCCATCTGCATATCTTCTTTGGAGAAATGTCTATTCAGGTCTTTTGCCCCTTTTTCTATTGGGTTGTTGACTTTTTTGCTGTTGAATTGTGTAAGTTCTTTGTATTATTTTAGAGATTAAGTGCTTGTCAGTCGCATCATTTGACACTATTTTCTCCCATTCTGTAAGTTGTCTTTTAGTTTTCTTTTTGGTTTCCTTTGCTGTGCAAAAGCTTGTCAGCTTGATTAGATCTCATTGGTTTATCTTTGCTTTTAATTCTGTTGCTTTGGGAGACCTGAGAAAACATTTGTAAGGTTGATGTCAAAGAATTTTTTACCAATGTTTTCTTCCAGGAGTTTAATGGTGTCTTGTCTTATATTTAAGTTTTTAAGCCATTTTGAGTTTATTTTTGTGCATGGTGTGAGAGTGTGTTGTAGTTTCATTGATTTGCATGTAGCTGTCCAGCTTTCCCAGCAATACTTACTGAAAAGACTGTCTTTTTCCCATTTTATGTTCTGGCCTCCTTTGTGAAAGATCAATTGACCGTAGGTGTCTGGGTTTATTTTTGGGTTCTCTATTCTGTTCCATTGGTCCGTATGTCTGTTTTGGTACCAGTACCACGCTGTCTTGATTACTGTGGCCCTGAGAGTTAGCTGTTCTTATCTACTCTTGGTGCTGTCAAAGTTTTTAATTTTAGGAGTTCCTGTCATGGTGCAGCAGAAACAAATCTGACTAGGAACCATGAGGTTGCGGGTTCGATCCCTGGCCTTGCTCAGTGGGTTAAGGATCCAGCATTGCCGTGAACTATGGTGTAGGTTGCAGACGCGGCTCGGATCCTGCATTGCTGTGGCTGTGGCGAAGGCTGGCAGCTACAGTTCCTGTTAGACCCCTAGCCTGGGAACCTCTATATGCTGCAGGTGCAGCCCTAGATAAGGCAAAAAGACAAAAAAAAAAAACCCATAATAATAATTTTAGCTATTCTGATGGATGTAAAATGATAATCTCATTGTGGTTTTAAATTATATTCTCTGGTGACTGTTCCTCTTTTCATGTGCTTATTGGCTACTTCATTTTTGTGGTCTGTCCACTGAGGTATTTTAGCCATTTAAAAGTTGGTGTTTTATCTTTTTTTAAAATTTAGTTTTTGTTTAATGCTCTTGATATAAGTTGACTATATGTATAAGGAAATTTTCAGACTTTCACTTGCTTTTTCATAGTTTTAATGGTGCTTTTTTGATAAATGGAGCTTTTAATATTGAAGTTTTTTTAACGTTTAGTGCATTTTAAAATATTCTTTTTAAGAAAAATTTGCCAACCCTGAAGACACAAAGATAGCCTCCTGTTTTCATTCAGAGCTTCATAGTTCTAGCTTTTATATTTAGATTTGTGATCTACCTGAAATGAATTTTTATATATGCTGACAGGTAGAAATAAGTTTTAGTTTTTTTCCTGTATTTTTATCAATTTGTCCTGTTACCATATGTTGAAAAACACTGCTTTTCACATTGCATTGCTCAAATGCCTTGGTCAAAACTCAGGTCACTGTTATAAGTGTGGTTTTTAGACTTTTTTTTTCCTGTTTTATGCCAATCTCATATTGTCTTGAGTGCTTTAGCTTTATAGTAAATCCTGAAATCTGGAAATGTGAGTTCTCTAATTTGTTCCTCTCTTCTAGTTTTGCCTACTGTATTTGTTTTGCCCATTCTAGTTCTTTCCTTTTTCAATGTAAATTTTAGAATCAGCTTATCAATTTCTACATAAAAGTTCCTGGGAGTTTTGATTTGGATTATACTGAACCGTAGACCAACTTGGAGAAAACTGACATCTTAAATATATTGTCTTCCAATCCATAAGCATGATATACCTCTCCAAATAACTAAGTCTTTAATTTGTCTCAGTAATGTTTATAGTTTTCTGCATGGCAGTCCTGCATAGCTTTGATTACATTTATTGATAACAATTTTATGTCTTATGATATAGCCATATAAGCAGAATAAAAAATTAATCTTCCAGTTATTTTTTTGTAGCATATACAGAAATATAATTGGTTTTTGTATATTGATTTTGTATGTTTCTGTTCTTTAGATTGGGATATTTATTACTGATATATCTTTGAAATCACAGACTTACTCTTTTATGCCTATAGAGTGAATATTTCTTTTTTCAATATTATACTTAACAGTTCTAGAATATCCACTTGTTCTTTTTTATAGCTTTCATTTCTTTCCTGAGATTCCCCATCGGTCACTTTTTTTGGCCATCTTTCTAAGTCCTTAAACATATTTATGTTAGTTGCTTCAAAATTCTCATCTGCTAATTCCAACATTTGAATCGTCTCAGGGAAACTTTCTAGTCACTCTCTTTTTCTTGGCTATAAATCACCTCCTCTGCCACTGCATATCTAGTGCTTTTTTGACTTTATAGTGGATATTGTGGCTGCTGTGTTACAGAGATTGTATTCAGTTATTTTCCTCTGAAGAGTAAATTTGGTTCTGGCAGGCAGTTTTACTGACTGATCACCCTGTACTTTTAGAAACTTTGTTTTATTTTTTCCTTAAGAAGGAAGAAACTGACCCTGTTTGGTTATCTTTTAGTCTTAGGGTGAACCTTTAATCTTTGGACAGTCTTTACTCCTGAAGTGTAGCCCGTGTGGGGTTTACTGGGAAGCCCAAGGTACTGACCAAGTTCCTCTAACTTGCTGGGATTCAAGCTCCAGACTTTTCCATGCAGAACGCAGCAGTTCAGAGATTCCTCAGCTTCTTTGGCTTTCCAGTTGTTGCTTTTTAGGGCTGTACCTGTGGCATATGGAAGTTCCTAGGCTAGGGGCTGAATTGGAGCTGTAGCTGCTGACCTACACCACAGCCACAGCAACTTCAGGATCTGAGCCATGTCTGTGACCTACACCGCAGCTCACAGCAATGCCAGATCCTCAACGCACAGAGCGAGGCCAGGGATTAAACCTGCATCATTGTGGATACTAGTCAGGTTCATTGTTGCTGAGCCACAACAGGAACTACCCCCATCTGTTGCTGTCTACTAGACTCCTTGCTCCCCTCTGTGAATGAAGTTTAAGAATTAATTAAGGACAGCTGAAAATTGTGGAAAGATTTGGGTGCTCCTTCCTCTGTGGGTCTTCTCCCCAGAATTTACTCTCTCATTGCATGTCCTCAATACCAGCTTTGAACCACATCTTCTGATCTCTCAAGCCAAGAAATTTGTGGCTTTCTGCTTGAGTTCTAGCTGCTCCGTGCCTCTTGGACCAAGAGTACCCTCAGAGGAGAAGCCAGATATATGTAGTTCTTACACAGTGTGGTCCCTTCTTGAAAGGGTCAAATAGCCTCCCCTTACTGCTTGCTTTTTGTCACTTTCCAGAGACTTCAATTAAATATTAAAAAATATTCATTTAATATTTTAAATATATTATTTTAAAAATACTTTGTCCAGAGTGTATAATTTTTTTTTTTTTTTTTTTTGGTTTTTAGGGCCATACCCACGGCATATGGAGGTTCCCAGGCTAGGGGTTGAATCAGAGCTACAGCTGTCCACCTACACCACAGCCACAGCCATACAGGATCTTGGCCATGTCTGCAACCTACATCACAGCTCACGGCAACACCGGATCCTTAACCCACTGAGCAAGGCCAAGGGTTGAACCCCAACCTCATGGTTACTAGTCAGATTCATTTACACTGCACCACAACAGGAACTCTGCCCGGAATTCTGATCTTTATCTCCTTCTTCCCTCTCATCTGCTGCAGAAGCCAGAGGACAAGGGGACCCAGTTGCCATCTGTATTATGTTAGCCTTCCAGGGCAGAGCTGACCCGAGAGGGGTGGAAGGTGGATCTGGAGGGGGTAACTTGAGAACATCCAGCAAAGCTGAGTAGGAGTTGGCTTTGAATGAGACAAGGCCCATGGGGAGGGTACTCTAAGCCCAGGGGCTAAAGTGTCAAGGTACTTCATGGCACGGTCAGAGAATCCAAGAGATTTTGTGAGGAGGAGGGCACAGAGTTTATTTAGGGATGTGGCTAATAATAGAGAGTGTTCTTCACATCCTGAAGCATTTAGACTTAGTGCCTTAGCTGTTGAGAACCCTGTAGGTCACCGGTAGGAAGGGCTGGATGAGGAGATGCCCCAGACTCCAGCAGCCAAGGGAAGGAGGCATTTCAGGACGGGAGGAGGGTCCTGCCGTAAAGGGGAAGAATTACCCAGAAACATGTAAGCCTGGTGTCAGCATTGTGTAAACAGCACTATACACTCTGCAGTAGCCATGGAGCCTACTGGACTGGTCATTGTCACGGCCTTTGTACAGAGAAGCACAGTAAGTTAATCACATTTAGCAGATTTCTGTCAAGGCAGGAACATATGCGGTTCCTTTCAAAAGGACTTCTGTCAAAGGTGTTTATATTATACAAAAAGTTTTGATACTTAGAGAAATAATATTTAAGAATCTGAAATATTTGCTTGTATGAAACACCTTTCCCCACCTGACAAGTCTGGGTAAATGAAGCTTTGTTACATTTATTATTATTTTAGCAAGGTTATTATTATTAGCAAGAATCAAGGTCGTGCAGAATAAAGACTCTCCCAAACCAGAGTCATCATGTTTCATATTGAGTGTTGGTTAGAAAACATTAAATAGGTACATCTTTTATTACCACCTTTGGTTGCTGATGTGTTTGGAGCAGACTGGTCTCTGAAGTAGGACCCTCAGCCTTCACATCCAGCTTGCTTAGATGCTCATTTGGTTTAATAGGCCTTTTAATTCACAGCTTGGGGCAAGGTCAACTTTATTAATTTATTTATTATGCTGTTCTGTGCATCATTCCACTTTATTTAATATTTTTGAAACAATCTCAAACTTAGAGGAATTTCAATACCAAAATTTTTTTTCCTGAATTACTTCAGAGTAAGTAACCATTTCAGAGTAAGTGACTAACTTGTTGCCTCATCACCTCCCAAATATTTTAGTATCTATTTCCTATAAACAAAGCTCTTCTCTAATATAACCGCAATCAGTCATAAAAAATGGGAAGTTAATATTGATATGTTACTATTGTCTAATTATCCTTGGATTTCAGTTAAGTTTTCCCATTTGTCCAGTGTCCTTTCCAGCAAAAGGATCCACTTCAGAATCATGTCTTGCATTTAGTTGTCATATCTCTAGAATCCTTCAGTCTAGAGCAGTTCCTCATCTTTTCCTTGATTTTCATGACCTTGACGTATTCGATTTCAGCCCAGTTGTTTAGTAGAATATCCCTCAGTGTCAATTTGTTGCTGTTTGCTCATGATTATCTTCAGACTACACATCTTTGGCAGGAATATCTTGGAAATAATGGGTTCAAGGTCAAGTTTGGCTGAGTCAGAAATCTGATTCACTTGATCTGAGTCATGCTGTATTAGCAGCTCGTTGAAATACTTGCTTAAGAGATGAAGGGCAATGAGCATGTTGCCTCATGTTCCTTGTCCTCTTTTCTTCTTCCACCTTCTGCCCTCTCAGTCTATCTCCAGGTATGGGTTCTGTCCTTCTCTGACCTTGAAGTACACTGTCAGTCTTAGTCTTCTCTTTTATAGACCCTCACTGGTCTTTCCAATCTGCATACTCCAAGTAGCAGATTGTAGAGCTACTCAAGTAGCGGCCAGTTAGAACAGAAACCAGAGCATGGAGCTGCCTTCCAGTATCAGCTGGATGAACATCTGTGCCAATAGGATGGATGTTAGAAATAGGCAAGCCTGGTTTGGACCCCTCCTTAAGAATCTGCCCACCCAACACTTTCTGGAATTTTGACGCCATCCACTGACTAACATCTCCTCTTTCTGTTTAGGATGTTAGTTAGAATCTCTTTCATAGGATTAAAAGTTAGGGAAGGACTAAACACAGTAGAACTTAAATTCTGTTAAGTTCAGCTCCTAGAATATAAAAGACGTTCAAGTAGAAGTTAGCTGTCAGTTGTTACCTGCAAGTAAAGAGAGCTGCTTGACTTTGCTCAATCTAGCATTTTGTAAACTTCTTAAACCCCAACAGTACTATTTCTAGAGCCATCTGTTAACATTTTAAGGAATGCTGCTGCTTACTTTAAAGAATCCAGCTTGGGAAGCTCTGAATTAAGAACTGAACAAAATTTAGCTGTTGACTGTTCACAGTGAGTGAATAAATCAGTGATGCTTGAACTAGGAGTTGGGGTTCTGGATCTTAGCTCAGTCCTTACTGCACCTTGAAACTGCTTGAATAAAAAGGGAGAGGTTTCATTTTAAGATATACGATAGACATGAAGAAAGTCATCCTCATACAAAGGCTGGAGTTTTGCTCGTCTCTTCCCTGCAGTCACATCTCCAGGTGACTCAGGTCAAGGGGAGCTACCTGGAAGTTCTCAGGACCAGCTTTAAAGGATGTCATCAAGTTGGAGAAATTAGAATTTACATGCTCCTTCTGACTTTGGTCTTTCAGAAATAATGTGGCCAGAAGTTGTCCTCCTGTGTTCCCGGGTCTCCAGCTCCCTCTGTCTTGGGGCTGCCTCGCCGCCTGGCAGAGTGTGTGGGGTGCCTGCTGCCTGCCTTTGCCCTTCCCCCTTTGGGCTTTGGTGTGTGTGTTTACTTAACACTGTGCCTGATGGGAACACAGACCCCTGGGATGTGAGGTCAGCGAGTGTCCAGAACAGTCTGTGGGAGTCGGGTCGCCAAGCCTTCCAGAGCCACATCTGGTCAGGCACTGGTGGGACATCAAGGCCAAGGGCAGACATTGCTCACTCGATCACCTGAAAGCCAGGGATGATTATGTCATTATGTATGAGCATTTCTCAACTAAGCCTTCAAGGGTGTTGGGTGGCGAGAAGCATCCATACATGACGTGTGTGCGACACATTCAAATGTATCAGATGACTAAATTCCCTGCCTAAGCATCAGGAGAATTTTTAGAAGTCATTTTCCTGTCCTTTCGCTCCACACCCACTAATTCCAGGAGTCCAGGTCCACAGAGTTCTCTCCACCCCACTTCTGCTCACAAGCAGGCTGGGTGGCGCTTCTGGGTGAGGTTTGCTGTGTGCCAGTGCTCGCACTTGCACTGCTATTCCCGTCATTAAAAGAGCAGCCAGTTGCTGTAGTGGGAGATGCATGTGGGGTCAGACTTGACTGAATGATCTTCCCAGGACTGCTTTTGTTTAATGATTCATTTTGTTGTAGGTAATGAGAGAGAAAAAAAATTGCTTATATTTGTAGGCAGCAACAGTTTCGGCTAGGAGGTCTGAGTTCCTTTACCAGTCAAGGGTGCTGCTGCAGGGGCAGACCTGAGCCCAGGATAGAGACAGTCCTTTTGGCAACTTGTGGCCAACTCCCACCCCAGAGAGGTCTGCCAGACGATACGGTGATTCCTTGGTCATGCACGGGGCTGGACTCCAGCCGTCTCCCAGACCTGCTGCCTGTTAGGAAGCCACTTGCCTTTTGCATCTGCTCAGAGTTCTCTAGGATAAGGATGATTTCCCACTTCACTTTGCACAAGGCTGAAATGAGTCAGAAAGTGGCCAAGTGTGAACTGCATGAAGGCAGGCCTAGTATAGAAGAGCAGACGTTGGGGTGTCTGCCAGCAAGAGAACCTCTCTTTTGATGTTGAAGAATTTGTGCTATCGTGATTTACAGAAGTTCCTGCTGTTACCCTCAAATGTAGATTTTTAGTTTTATGATTCAAAAGGAGGTTGAATGAAAACAGATAGTATCAGTATTTTTAGTGTACAGAGGTCACGTGTAGTGTTCATCAAGTGCATAATAACCTTTAGCCTTTGGCCTACTCATGTAGCATGCCCAGCCCACTTTCTTCTGCAGTACGCTCTCTCCCGTGGCCTGAGAGGGCAGGACCAGGTTCCTTTTCAGGGTCTTCTTACTAATCATTCAAGATGAAGCTGCCATCGATCCTGCTGTGATACGGAGAGCCCAGACCTGGGCCCACTTCTCCTCTTACCTGCCTGCTGTCGATCCCCCCTTTAACTGAAGGGGAGGTTAAGGGCCATGTCTTTTCAAAAGGCTCTGAGGAAATGCTGCCCAACAGCCTCTGCTCTCCTCGTTCGCACTGGAATCCGCTGGTTTGCAGTAAGGAGGAGGGAACGGTCTTATGATATGCTTGCGCACACGTGACCACCACAAGCTAAGCCCTGGGACCACCTGGCCTTGCACTTAACTTTTTCTTTTTCCCCTTGCACTTAACTTTGATAACTTTCTCCCACGGGCCTCCATCTGAGGGCTTTCCAGGCGTTCTCAGATGTCCAGACGACCCTGGGAGCTAGATGACTGCCAGGTTATTTGCTCTCACTTTACAGAACAGCTGAGGCATGTAGGATTCTCTGCTTACTTGTTTGGAACACAGTCATTGAGGAATTCACCGGTGAATTTGTCTCCTCAAAGAGGAATGAGGAGGACTCACCGTCACAGTTAGGGCTGTGTCAGCAATGGCAACTCTTTATGCTCAGTTAAAAAAGAACTAGATTTTTTTTTTTAATTGAAGTATAGATGATGTGCAGTATTATATGAGTTACTGGTGTACAATGTATTATTAGGTCATCATTTTCTTTAGTGGGTCATGATTTTTAAAAGTTATGCTTCATCTATGGTTATTATGAAATATTGGCTATATCCACATATTCTACAATATATCTTTTAGTACCTAATATTTTAGCACCTAATACCTAATATTATTAGGTATATTTTACACTTAATAGTTTGTACTTCTTAGTCCCCAACCCCCTATTCCCCTCCCCTCCCCTCTCCCCACTGGTCCACTAGTTTGTTCTGTATACCTGGGAGTCCACTTTGGAAAAGAACTAGATTTCTATTCAGTTTTCTCCATGGTAGACAATTAAAAAGAAACCGCTCAAACAAATAGACGAGGCTGCGAGGTGCTATCAGAGAGATAGGCCAAAGGCCAAATGGCTTTCTTTTACTTGGAATAGCTGCCCCTGGCCAGCTCCAGAGGCCTGAACAAGAGAACTGAGAGGCAGTGATGGGAGAGCCTGCGTCCTTGTTCTGGCAGACTGCCCAGAATGAGTGGAAGATGGCGAATGAGTTCCACCTTTGAATGATAGGCACCTTATTTGATACACAGCACAAACCATTATTACCTCGGGGCTTGTCCCTCAGGGCATCCACTTCTCCGCTGCCTTGTGTGGCGTCCGTCTTTGTGCCATGTGGAGTGGCCGTGCTCTTTGGTGGAGACTGTAAACTCCTAGGGCTTAGGAACCATATTGTTCTCTTAACTCTGTTTGTTCAGCATGGAGCAGGAGAATGGCTGCATATAGGAATTTAATGAGGACTTAGGGCTGGTGACAGAAAGGAAAGGCCTTCTGGCTAGCAATGAGGCTTCACACTAGAAGAGGCCAGTCTGAAGAGGAAGTCCTATTTTCTTGCATTAGTAACGATAGCATGATCTGCTGGTGAGGTTTCTGAGGTCCAAGTGTTGTTCTGACCAGAAGTGGGGGACAGACCAAATGACCTTGGTCCTTTCAGCCTGGAGCTCCAGTGGAAAGTGTTCCAAAGGCAACTCAATACTCTGGATTTATTTTTCTTCATAGCTTAAAAACAAAAAAATTGGCACTTCCAATTTTCAGTGTCTATAATATGCTAACGGGCTTTCCTCCCATTAAAAAACACATGTGGAGGTGAGAATGTTCTCCTCGAGAAAAGAGGTCTCTAGGGTTTGCTTCTGGGTTGAGGTCCTATGAGGTAGGTGTTATGAAACCTCCCCCGCAGAGGGCTTGGGTGCAAGTGAAGCCGGTGGGGGCCAGCAGCTCTTCTGCTAATTTTGGCAGGAGAGGGAGACACTCAGCTACTCCGACAGGACAGAAGGTACATTTTGTGATTTGCTTGCAAACCAAGATAAGGCGAATTTTCAAACCTGAGCGTGTGTTCAGAAGCTATCTGTTCTCTTCTGCCTTTAAACCTTTTGGGACCAAAGCAATCCAAGTTCATATTTTTTAGCCAGATAATTGATCTTTCCATCCTGAATTATAGAGGGGGAGGCTCAGAGGGCATATCAAGAAAGAAGAGAGGCAAGGGCCAGACGGGGTTGGCTCTGGGCCCCTGTCCAGCACTTTGGGTGGCCATTGGCAGCATGACAGCCCTGGGTTAGGGTTCCGAGAAGGAGGCGGACAGGTGATGTCCAGCAGCTGGTACTTCACAATCTAGGCAGGGGCTGTCCTTGGCTCCCTAGGAACAGGGACTGCAGATGGAACAACCGTCATTGCAGGATGCAAGGAGGCTGAGGGGGAGCGATGCTCTTTAGGTCCTCAAAGTGAGGAGTGCGTTAGACCGGAGCTTTTCAAAGGCACCTTACACCTCCCAGCAGCCACCATTCTGTCTTTCTGCCCTCCGTAGCAGCGGTGCGTTTCATACAAGTGTCAAAGAGAAGATAGATCTTTTGAAATTATATTTTTTTATCATGATTTTTATTTTTCCCATTATAGCTGATTCACAGTGTGAAAATAAATTTTTTGAATGGTGGCCTAAGGACCAAGTTACACAGCTAAAGTCTACTCATGAAAACTCATTAACTCATCAGCATGCATTACTTTCTCGGGCCAGGATGACTTCATGACCTAAGTGAAAATTTCATATTTCTTTGGAAAATTCAATTAGCACAGACGAATCAGCAGAAAATTATCTTTGACTAGTAGACGTTACTCTACACCACTCTGCTTTGCCTAAAAAAATAAGGACTCAGAGACTTGCGGCCGATGTCTAAGAGCAGGAGCTAGTGTCTACTCTTCACTTTCACAGTCCCAAGGGCCGTTTTGTATGTTTTACGTGCACTCGTTCATTTAATCCCCAGAACTGCTCTGTGACATGAGCGGGTGCTAAAACTCCCATTTAGTTGATAAGGAAACTGAAGATTAGAGAGATGAGGTAACATGTCAGGGCTAGGGTTAGACTTCGGGTCTAGCAGCTAAGAACTCTCCTGAGAACGGTACTCTTCTGTCCTCTGCTTCACCCAGAGGGTCAGCGATTGACCAACTTGGGTTGCACCATCATGGTTGGGTGGAATTAAGGACATGACGTTATGGAAGAGAACTTTTTGGGAGATGAAGGCATGAACAAAGAGCTTTAGTTTCCATTAAAATGGGTCAATAAGATAGGTTGCAACAGTACGTAGACCACTCATTTTCTGAACAGGGCTGTTAGGAATTAGAAGCGAAGAAGGACCCGGGCCGAGACGGCGGTGCCCCTCCCCCCCTCCGCTCTCTCCTAGGCACTCAGGAGTCCGTGGACTTGAAGGAATGGGCCCCGCCATTCTTCTAATCATGTCCCACACTCTGAGCGTGGTGAGATCACAGGGGCTGATTGAAGGTGGGGAGACCCGACTTGAGTTGGCTTGAGGTAGAGAAGATGTGGGGCAGATGGAGGGCACGTGGGCAGAGGGAGCTGCGGTCAAGGGCTGCTGCCTGGAAGTACTTAGCCTCGCCTGCACATAGTTTTCTTGACTTCTGTACCATTGTGTCTCTCTCCAAATTCCCAAACGGGGGAAGGGTCTCCCTGACTAAGCCAGTGCCGGGAAGACTGCGGCATGCTTCTTGTTAGCTATTCGCCACACTTCGGCCATGGCTCACGGGCCTTCGGTCTGATTTGTTCACCATTCTGATTTGCTCCCTTTATTCCTGGATGTGAGTCATTTGGTGTGTGGGCTCATCCAAGTGGGCTTTCCTTTCCAGGTGAACATGTTTGTTGAAGGATTCCACGATGCCATCCTCCTCTACGTCCTGGCTTTACATGAAGTACTCAGAGCTGGCTACAGTAAGAAGGATGGAGGGAAAATCATCCAGCGGACTTGGAACAGAACATTTGAAGGTGAGGTTTCAGTCTGCAAGGCGCTAACCCTCTGCCACTGGTCAGAGGTGAAGCTGCTTCTTTCCTGGTTCTGCTTTTTTCTTTTACCTCGGAGCTTGTGCTTCTTAGCTGTGAATAAGGATAATAGGTCAAGATCCGCCCACTTCACAGCCTTGTTGTGAAAATTAAATGAGATAAAAGCTTGTGAAAGTGCTCTGAAAGAGTCCCACTGAAACAGGAGTTCTCCTTCTGAGGGTTTGAGGGCAACTTGTCTTCTCAGCGTTAAATGTGACACAAGCCTCCTTCACAGCAAAGAATCAGTTTGTGAAGAGTTCTGTGATCAGTTGTAAGAGAAGGAATCTCAGATCTACATTCCTGTGTTCACAACTGAGTTTTGAGGTGAGGAGCAGTTCCATTTGAGGTCTCTGCTTTTATTTTGTTTTTAGAATGGTGGGTATCAGCTGTTGCTTTCTTAAGAACAGAGAAGTATAAGAACAACAGCAAAAAAAATGACCCATCATCTCATCACTCAAGTAGTCTCTATTGACATTTAAAAATTGTACAAGAATGAGACTGTTCTTGGCTGGAAAATTTAAAAGTACAAAAATGTTCAAAATGAAAAGTGAAAGTTTTCCTTCCCACCCTCTCTCCCCAATGTAATCGCTGTTAACAATTTCCTATGATTCAGTTGAAAAATATTTTGTGCCTTCTGCCAGAACATATGCATTTGTATATCTTATCTAAAAAATTTACACAAAAGGATCATACTATGAATCCATTCTTCATCTTAGCTTTTTCACTTGTATGTCAAGTATAAGAATTTTCCATGTGAGCACTCATAGCTCCAGCACATTTTTAAGTGATAGTTCCAGGTTTTTCTACTGTTTGGCTGTACAAGAATTTCTTTAACCAGTCTCCTGTTGATGGACACGTCAGTTGTTTATAGTTTTTGTTATTATGCAAATTGCCATCATGAGTGTCCCACGTGTCTTGATGGATTTTTGTGAGTACGTCTAACAGCAGACATTCTCAGTCATGGGA
>PVHT020000009.1:7815709-7827402 GCA_004024745.2 Catagonus wagneri
CCCTTCCTCCCTTCCTTCCTTCCCTTCTTTCCTTCCTTCCCTCCCTCCCTCCCTCTTTCATTTTTTTGGTCTCCCCGTGGCATGTGGACTTCCTGGGCCAGGGATCAGATACTGTTTTGCCACAGTGGGAACTCCCATCTAGTACTTTCTTAAGTGCTTTTTTTCTCCCCTTTAAAAACATAGCTGCTGTGACAGTGCAAACAGCATTCATTTTACTGCTCAACTTTGGCACGGGCACATAGTTCATTTTTAAAAAACCATTTATACAGATGGCTTTGTACTTGGTAGAAATCCCCCAAACCAAAAACTGAACCACAGCTGTAACCATCACCACCACAACAGGCAGGATCCCCTAGAAAATATTTGTTAAAATGAAAGGAAAATTGGAAAATTTGCCTCAGGTGGGAAATTAAGAAACACTTTCCAATGAATGAAAGCTTTCAATAAATACAAAGTCAGAATGAGGCATGTCTAGCTGTTTCTCAAAATGAACTCAGATTATCTATGTTTCTTTTTCAAGCAGGTGGCCTAGAGGAATCGGCGGTGACAGGGATTGTTGTGGGGGCCTTACTAGGAGCTGGCTTGCTCATGGCCTTCTACTTTTTCAGGTTAGGACTGCTTTATAAAGTTTTAAAATTCACTGTCCTTAATTGCCTTTGTCACTTCTGACTTGTTCCTATCTTGTTCTTACCCACCCCAAAAAGCATGGTGGTTGAAAGACCTAAGTCATTCCTTTGGTGTGGCCCTGGCTTGGGGGTCAGTGGGTTAGCACATTAGGGAGTGGGTCAGGGGTTTCTAGGGCCTCCCCCCGTGGGCCACAGAGCCTCTGCTATCCTTTGCTCAAAATATTCTGACCTGGATTCCTGCCACCCACCACATGCCTAAGTGGAGAGGGAATCTGGGCAAAGGGGAAATCAACTTCCCCATTCTCAGGCTTCCTCCAATTCAGAAACAGGTGCTGGCTTCACCTTCTATAGAGGAGGGAGTGGCTCTGAGCAGCCCGAGCGCTCAGAACACACATGCCTGGCTACCGCTGTGGTTATGGCTCAAGTCTTGTAAAGTTGTAATATTTATGTGTTCCAGACACTGATAGTTTTGCATCTGGAGGGCTGTCTATTCCTTTGTAATCTTTGGTGGTTGAGTTTGTGGCTTATTCTTAAATCATTAAGATTTTTCATTTTGGCATGGAAATGTAACTCTGGTGTCTGTGACTCTTTGTGGGAACAATCGTATTCCTGTACGCTGCTTCGTCTGATCTTTATCTAGGGCATGTCGGGAGAGTTGGAGAGAGATTCTTTGGCAAAATAGACAAGGCTTAACCCACAAAGCGCCCAGGGAAGAAGGGGAAGGCTTGTTCTGTGGCATCTGGGAAAGCGGGCCAATTGTCCCCCTTGAATAAGGGCACAGCGCCTGGAGGCACACTACTTTAATCTTTGACCAGGGCTTCATATTCTGACACTTCCCATTTATCAACCCCAATCCAGATGTCCCTCGAGGGCATTCTTTGTAAGAGAAACCATAGTATTTTGTAGCCAAGTGAGGTTTTACTACTACGTTCACTTTCCCTTTCCCCAGGAAGAAATACAGAATAACCATTGAGAGGCGAAACCAGCAAGAAGAAAGTAACATCGGAAAGCATCGGGAATTACGGGAAGATTCCATCAGATCCCATTTTTCGGTGGCTTAAAAGAAAGTCTGTTCTTTTGGCTTGAGATTCTTTAAGGAGATAGATGGGATGAAAGACATCAATGGAACAGAAGGGGCGCTCTTGAAGAACTCATTCTTTTAAGCAGTTAGTCATTTTGTTGTAAAATTTCTTTAGAAGCTCAGGAACTATTATTAATCACCATATGCCTCACGGCCTTTCATCTCATGACAAACAAATATAAGAATATAACGTCACTCTGTTAAATGTTCCTACTGTTTTCAAGGGCATATGATTGGATTTATGTTTTGAAAGTCTGATGTCTTCATATCTTGATGGCTTTGGGGGGCATTTCACATAAGGATATAAAAGGTGTTTTTCTTAAATGAAATGTTTTATAGCTAGAATAAAATAATTTTTACAAGTAGAATATTCTTAGAAAGAAGTTAACCCTAAGAAGAAGAAAATGTGATGAAAAGTCTCAAGATTGGAAAGACCGCATTCCTTTCTCCAGTGCTGGTGGACAGATCTGAGGTTGGCTCTGTCCAGTGTGTATATTCAGGTCCTGACCTCATATCTCGAAAAGGAATTTCCTTCCTGTCTCCTTCGGCGTCTCATAAAAGCTTCTCTGGAGAGTTGTAACTAATGAGATAAGAGGATTTATGTAAGAAAAGCAAATCTAAAATGTTTCATTTTTTTAAATATAAAAAGCCCTATTTCACACTGACATTTTAAAGTATTTTAATCTTATATTTTGCTATTAGAAAATGTGTCTATTTTTTCATTTTGAAGATTAAATTTCACTTATATTTTAAAAGCATAGGTAAAGTGTACAACAAACCAATAGTGATGAAAGATGCCTTTCTTTTTCTCTGTTTTCCTCTTCCCTTTGGCCATAGCCCAATACTAATTGCTGCTTTAATTACAGAGCTCTAGAAATGTATTCAGATTATAGAATCTACAGGAATACATCCATTTACCTCTTTTAAAGGCATTATCTTAGAGACGGATTCTTTCTAGTTCTGGCCCAATGACGAGTATCAAGATCAGGGATGAAACGTACTAGGATTAAGTGGGGTTTTATAAAGAGAGTAAGCCCTTTTTTCCAAGAAGAACTTAATAGAGTTAGAACTTGAAGCACAGAAATGCTAATTTTAATAAATGCATATATGATATTTTACCAAAATTCACAATGGTAATTTTGGTTTAAATAAGAATTCTAAATAGCTATTATATTCCCTTTCAGTAAACTCCACAGAGCTTTGCAGCCATCCACTAAAAACCCGTGTAACGGGGCGTTGGGTATGGTAATGGGGCATTTGGACGAGGTTTAATAAGTATTTACTGAATCTCTACTTTGCACATAGGTTAAACTCAGGTTGCCACTGTCACGTATAATTTGTGGAGAACACAGACAGTGAGAGGGAGGACTGGGAAGATGCCAGATCAGTGTACCATCTTATAATGATGGGTCTTTGCTCAATAACACCCGAGCATCTGGAAAATAGTTTTTAAAATTATCTTAATGTCTAAAAAAGACATCTGTAGGAGGAAAACAGGAGTTTAAGAAAATAGGGAAATACAGGAATTTGAACAATTCCTTGGTAGTCACGGAGGCTGTGGGTCACACAGGTGGAGGCAGGGCAAGTGCCCTGTGTGTCCTGCACGTTGGCTGGAGCTTGCCTCCCTGGAGGAGTCTGCCTCTGTCACTCCTACTTCAGCCAGAGTGAATGGATTATTTCTACGTGAGGCACATTTCCCCTCTATTGTTTGAAAATGGAATGTGGGCAGCTGGAGAACATGGTCAAAGAATGAACTCTGATCAACTGACGGAGCTGTGTTGTCGTTCTCCATACTGGGTGCAAAGGAAAAAGTGCTAAATTCAAAACAGGACGGAAAAAGAAGGGAAGAAAGGCAAGCTCCAGAAACTCTAATGTAGGAAGAGAGTTGGGGAAGTAAAATCCAGGAAAGCAAAGCATTTAACATCTCAGGACTCAGTGGAAAACACCAGTGTAAGGTTTGCCTCCCTCTTATTTTCATGAGTGGAGAGCTTTTATCTAGCTCTCATTTTAATTTTTCCATATATTTTAGAGATGTTCATTTTATATTATCATACGCTTGTAAAAAAAATTAAAATTTTGAGCCTATGTGCTTATTACAGGGGAAAAACACTCTACCTGGTTGAACCAAGTCTTTGGGAAGAAACATTTCCAACCTTTTATATAGGGGCCCAGTAACTCAACATTTTTAAAGCAAATATCTTTTATTTCTACTTTGGGTAGAGGAAGAGTTCTAAACTTAATATTAAATCCTCAGAAAAAATCTTAAAACATTTAAGTAAGAATTTAGTCTTTTAAAAATGGTAGAGCAAATCAGGAGGTTTTTGATTTGCGGATGCCATTCTCTTCCAATCTTAAAGCGATTCTAAGGTTCTTAAGATTGCCTGTTTACACGTCTGTCATCTATCCTTTCTTCCTGGAAGTCATCATATGAGTTACCAAAACAACTGAAATTTGAAAACTCCCTTATGTTGGGAAACCTTTGCTAAAACTGTAGGTGTCTGGCCCAAGGTTAAGACTTCTGGAGATTATAACTTGGGATTTAAGTTTCTAACTGCTAACATCTTTGATAACTAGTCCTTCATACTTCACTGGTAGCCACAAACCATATAGTAAAAGAAGTAGGACTTTGGTTCTTAAATCATTCTATAAACTATTACTCTGAAGTCCAGAGTGTTCAGATTTCAAAAGGGATTCTTCATCAGTGCTTTCTCATCTGGCCAAACATAAGCTGACACTAATACGTGTCAAAGAGAGTATATGCTTTTTGTATATACTCTTGGTGTTGGAAATAAACCTAGGTTTTATGGTCATCATCTTCTTAGGTTTTTTTTCTTTTCTGCACTCAGAAATGAAAGCTTTCACTAGGTTATCACTTCTACTGGAAGAACTTTCTGTATAGACTGTATGTCTTCCCCCAGGATGACCATAGGCTCCATGAGGAAGTCCCTGTAAACAGCACATTTCTCAGAAGGACCATCAGCTTGTCCTTTCCTGAACCTCAGACATGGTTCCACATGCTTTAAAGTGGTTCTTTACATTTCAGAAGCTCTGTTTGATGGAGGGAGGAGAGAAAGAGATGGAAAGACAATGCCTCTTTTTCTCCTTTTCCTTAAAATCAAAGACGTTCTTCCTTTGGGATGTCAGTCACTTCTTCCTCTGACTCCTGGGATCATTCACTTATTCAAGGCACCTGTGCCCTTTGTGCCCCTATTTGACCACTTTCCTTCTGGTTTCCCTGGATCTGGGGAATGTAAGAATCGCCACTAACTGTGAAATTGAGGCCATTGTATAGACCTGATACAGACAGAGACAGGAATTCAGATTAGGTCCAGTGGCTTTAGCACCTCCTTGTGAGGGAGCATAAGTGGCTGTTTGTGGAAGTCTCTTTAGGAGACCAAATAGAATGTTATGCCACTGGAATTAAGGGAGTGTTTATAAACTGAAAGGAATGCATACCTATGTTTCTTGGGACACAAAACATTCAGAGCCCGAGTGGATGCTGTCATAATGCCTAACACCAAGCAAAACTAGGTCCCTCGATCTACATTTTCTGGGTTTTGTTTAGTTATGCTCTGTGGTTCACTGCTTTGTAAGGAAGCTGAACATGAGCTGAATTTCTTCTTCAGCAGGAATAACTAAAATTATCTACAAACACAGAATATGTTTTGGGTACAATGTGGAAGCCTAGAGAAGGAGATGGTGCTGTTCAGAGGGATCTGTTCCTTTTCTGGATCTTTAGAATGACAGAATAACCCATAATGTAGTTTTTCTTCTGCACAAAGCATGGGCCACACTCAGCAAGAAGAATCAAGATCAACAACATTTATCTAAAAAGATTATAAAATATACCCATATTTTATAGCTGCTCATATGTGTGAGGTCAGACTTTCTTCACATATTTCAACCAAAACATTTCACAACACACAATACAGGAACAGATATCAGGATCTAATTGTTTGCTATTAAGTGGGACATATTAAGTGGGAAGATATTTGAAAAAAAAAAAAAAGAATCAGGATCAAGCTCTTCTAAAAGAAGCAGAAGAGGGTAGTGTTGCCAGCTGCTGCCATCTTTAGCACCCACTTTCCTCCCTGGCCCCTGCCCAGTGTCCACTGTGGCTCCAAATTTGCATGAGCATCTTGCCCATGCAGGGAGCAGATGTTTGGAAGTGGGTGCTTTATACTCCTGACAGGGAAAGAAGACAGCATGCTGGCTGGAAGAATGTAGCTGGCTTCCGATCAGAACCTTTACCTAACTTGACCACATGCTCTCTGGGCAGTTCCAGCCTGTGATGTGCATATACTCCAGCAGACCTGGCTCTGGTTTTCAGCTTGCAGATCTCAGACATGTCTCTTGCAGGTGTAACCCCCCAGTCCCCCCATAGCTAGGCTCTAGGATTAAAAGGACTTTCAGAAGCTTCTGGATTGGAGTTTGTTCGAATTTCTCATTAATCACTAATGTTAATTCATACCAAAGGCAAAGCAATTCTAAACCAGCTGATGCTGTTAATGCTCATATTTTAAGCTACTTCAAACACAGGGAAAGGGTTTCAATGGGAGTTGATCTCAGAAGTGAAAATCCATATGCTATAATAATGTGTATGTATCAGGTGTGGGATGATTCCTAGGGGACATATTTGAAGAAGCAGAATTAAGAGTTAGAAATGCTGCATTGCTTTGATTCACATGTTTTAAGACCTCAGTTTCTAGATGCAAGGAATAAAGGGCCTGTTCACCAGTGCAAGTCACAACACAGGGTACCAGAGTGGTTTTTCTTTGCTAGGAGAACAAAGCTGTCATGGCATCTAATAACTGGGCAGAGAAGGCTGAGAAAGGGGAAAATTTAGATTTAGAGACAGGATGAGCTATTTATTATTCAATGCCAAAATCTTAAAATGTTCAGCGTGGTGTGTTTTACCAGATAGCAATGAGGTGCCCTTAACAGCCTGGGGATGCTGTGAGTTTGCAGACCTTTTGGCTGGGCCCTGAAAATCTGAGCTTTGTTCCCTGTGCCTGGTGAGTAACTGAATCCAGGAGGACACAGTGCAGATACTGTGAGGGATTTACTTCTGCAGCCCTTGTCTTCTGGGCCATATTATTCATTGATAATTTGCATATAGGTCTACCGAACAATACATCTACCATGAGTCTGGTAGAAAAAAGTAAAAGCTGCACGAGCTACAATACAGTTTATTATTCTAATGTAAGTAGAACTATCTGCATATAATGTGATTTAATTTATTGTTGTTTTGTGTAGAAAATGAGAATTAATAACTGTGGATATAACCCCTGTTTTGTATAATATATTTTATTTCTGGTGCAAACTGGTCATTTAAGATATCTACTTTATTTGGTGTTTGGATAGAAATGTGTATGTGCTCTTTTAAGTGTTTCTGTTAAGCAAGAATGCCACATGCTCACAGTATAACAATGTGTTCTCATTAAAAAAATACATCCCACAGAAACCCTTTCCTGTTTATGATTCAACCAGCATAAACTGCACATATCCATATTCTCTGATGACTTTCTGTTCTCCTAGGACCAGCTGAAGTAAAAGATCAATTAGCAGATGTGATGATTTGTGCTGTTTGATTGATACCCATGAAAGAACTCAAGAATTTCTTCCCAGAAAAGGGAAATATACAGAAAGAAGGAAAGCATATATTATTAAATGAGGAGTAAGCCTTGGATTGGCAGGTGAGGGAAGAAAACTTCAGGAATGACATTATCCTGAGTCTATAGCCTGAGAAGCAGAGCTACACGGTGGCCTCGCTGACTCCCGTTTGTGTCCCTTGCCTACTCTGCAGAGGTCCTAGGTCAGCTTTGTCATCCTGAAGAGCTCCTCAGCTTCTAGTAGACTAAGCGAGGCGACAGCCTCGAGCAACTCCAGGTGCCTCTGATTTGTAAAAAGTTGCCTCGCTCTCTGGGAAGTTAGTGGTGATTTATTTCAAGCCCAAGAAACTAATAGCGATTCTCATGATTTCGTGATTGGATCAATGTGCCCCAGGGCCTGCTGCTGCTGCCCCCACTGCCACTGAGGGCCCCTGGCAATACTGCAGTGCCACTCACACTGTGTTTGAGAGGATTCTGCAGCAGGGTGGGGGTTGGGATGGGGGTTGGGGGGGCGGGGCGGGGGTGGGCATGGCAGGAATGAAAGGCGGAGCCAGGAAACACAGGGTGCCTCAGTCCACTCTGGCTACCATAACAGCATACTACAGACTGGAGTTTACATGATAGGCGTTTATTCCTCACAGTTCTGGAGGCTTTGGTTCCTGGTAACGATTTTCTTCCTGGCTTATAGACAGCTGCCTTCTTCCTGTATCGTCACATGTAAGGACACTAATCCTATGATGGGCCCCCATCTTTATAACCTCATTTAACCTTAATTACTTCCCAAGAGCCCCCATCTCCAAATATAAGCACACTAGGGGTTTGGATTTCAACATACAGATTTTAAAAGGCACGCAATGTTCAGCCCATGACCCAGAGTATTTCTGCTACTTTGCCACATCACTTTAGGGGCCACGGCCTCCTCCCTGAATCTCTCCAGTCCACATCCTTGAATTTGAATTTCTTCACGCATGCCCAGCATCCCATGACAGGCCAAAGATACTTCATGACTATGGCTAGTGGGGGGTGTGTCCCTGGAAGAACCCTAGGGAGCTCCAAATGTCACTGATTTAGGGCCCCTCCCTAACCCTAAATCATGAACTTCTGATTTTGACTTAAATAGCAGCTACTATTGGGAGAGGAACCAATGGCTGCATGTCTTAAAAAAAAAACAAAACAGCAATTTAATAAACCATCTATTAGCATTAAGCCGAACCAAGAGAAACAATCCCTTCTGCAGGCTTTGTGTGACCCTGGCCACCACTAGCTGCAGAGGCCCTACATTCCCATTTCATAGATGAGGCCACTGGAGCCAGGCTCCAGGGGTTAACCACCGGCTCTGATCCTTGTGGCTGTGCCACCTGTGCGACAGTGGGCATAGTCACAGGGCCACGCTCATCTGGCTGCTGTGAGGACCTCAAAATTAGCACAGAGTGAAGCATTCAATAGAACAATTACCACACTTTCCTATTTCCTTGGTCAAGGAGACAAAATCTTCAGTGGGCCATTTTTGAGGCCTTTCAAGACAATTTGGTTGATGACACCCAGTTGTGCCCTCTTAGAGGATGGAATGAGGGACTGTGAGGAGGACGAGATCCCTTTTGTGTACGCTGCCCTACCCCCACCCACCCACAGGGGCCAGATAGGGGCCAGGAGGGGACAGTAACGGCCACACGGCCTCTGAAGCTCTCAGACCGTTTGAGCAGTTTCATTCAAATCTGTTTCCCCCTCAGAGTGGCGGTGCTTCAGAGGCGGGGGCTAAGGACTGCTCTCTGGAGGGCGTCCCCCTGGGCAACGCCCGCTGGCAGCACCCGCTCCCCCACAACATGAAGGACCCTCATGTGTCTCGCCAGGGGCTGCCGTCACCCAAGGCCTCCCCTGAGAATGCTAGGATTTTGTCCCAAATGCAATAGAGGCACTGCATAAGTGTGTTAGCGGGTGGGTGGGGGTTTCCAGTGTAGACAAATGGGGTTCTAATTCCACTGCCGCGCCAGTGTGCCAGGAGAGACCAGGCAGAGTGCAGGCTGATGCAAAATGACCTCATCAAAGCCACGAAGTTCCTGGTGCTCACGGGGGCTTCTCCGCGACCGCAGGAGGGCCCAGGGGCCCCAGAGACCACGTAAAGACAGAGCATGATTCCAGAAAGCCTGACAAGGCACAGGGTCAGTGAGGCAGGTCTGGGAGGCCGAATACCAGGCGGTCACCTTCTCCACATCCTTCTGTGCGGTGGCCCGCGCTGGGCACCCTCTGGGCGGGGGTGGGGGTGGGAGCAGCCCAAGGGGTTGTGGGGGGTTGGACCAGCACCATAAAATGCTTGAGAAACACCGGCTGTGCGGGGAGCCTGTGCTCCCCTAGAGGGGGCATCCTGGGTGCTGCCAAAGGTATTCTATACTTTTTTATATTTTTTCAGAAAAAAATCCAGCAATAAAACTTGCTACCTGGTTCTTAGCATATACCCTTGATGACTACTCTCAGCATTTTATTCAGAAGGAAAATGAGGAATGAGTCAGAGAGCCTGCCTGTCTTAGGTCAGTCTCATGGCTGTTTACGGAGAGCTCCCCACTTGCCAAGACTGCGCAAGCACCTTAGATGTGCTCATTTATGTAACTGGATATGGTGACCCGGATGTCGCCCCTATGAAAGTGGTCATCCTCCTTACTAGAGGTGTGTAAACTGAGGCACAGAGACGCTAAGTAACCTGCCCAAGGCCTCCCAGCTACTAAGTGGCAGGGCTGGGGTTTGAAATCAGACTGCGGCTTTATCAACATCGGCACGAAACTGCGGAATCCTGCAGCTTGTGGTCAGGTTCAGTCTCTAATGGTAGATCTCGTGTGCTTTTCACCACCTTCCACAGCCAATAGGTTCCCATCCACCTCTCCTTCTCTATTTTCATGGTCACTAAACAAAGCCCCTATTACCTTAAAATTAGCAAGGAGCAGCCTCCTAACGTCTTATTTCTAAGCTCTCTGCTTTTAACTCATTTTTCTCACCATGTCATGTCAGTCTCCCTAAAATACTGCTGTAATAATGTTACTCTCTTGTTCAATGACTTTTGACTCCCATTCCTCAGATTCCATATCCTGTGCCTAGTGTTCACAGCCCTACCCTCTCAGTCTTGCTTTATGCCTTACTATTCACTGCTCCCTGTTCAAATCGTGCTGAAACTGACTTACGCAAACTGATTTACCTGTCCCTACGCCTTCCTCCCAGTGACATTTTATTTCCACTGTTCCTCCCACCTGGAAAACCCTTTGCTTTGTTTTTTTATTTTAGGGCCACAGGTACAGCATATGGAGGTTCCCAGGCTAAGGATGGAATCAGAGCTGCAGCCGCCGGCCTACACCACAGCCACAGCAACGTGGGATCCGAGCCGCGTCTGCCACCTACACCACAGCTGACCTACACCACAGCTCACGGCAACACCAGATCCTAACCCACTGAACGAGGCCGGGGATCGAACCTGAACGCTCATGGATAGTTGACAGGTTTGTTACCACTGAGCCACAACAGGAACTCCTTAATTAACTAATGTATTTATTTCCCTTTGCTTTCTGATTGGGCCCCTCCTTTCTCTATAGTTCACATCCCATCTCCTCTATAAGCTCCCCTCACCCTCGCCTCAGACGGGTTCTACCTTATTTAGTGGCATTTACTGTCTCAGGGGTTACAAATGGGTGGTCTGCAGATGTGTTTTACTTGGCCAGCTGGTGTTTATAAAAGAAAAAAAAGGCAATTTGAATGTTTTTAGATGGGGCAAATGCTCTCCGGTTTGCCAGACCCCCACATTCCTGATGCTCTTATACCTAGTTTTCTTCACTGATTTAGATCAGGCTTTGGGGCTTGCCAACTCTGCGTGTACAGCTAACTGGACAATCTCGTGGCGCTTCATGCCACCTCTTCTTTTTTTCTTTCTTATCCTTCCATCCTTTCTTCCTCCCTCCCTCTCTCCTTCCTTTTTTCTTTCCTTCCTTCCTCCCTTTCTCTTTCCTTCTTTCTTTCTCCCTTTTCTTCTTTCTTTCGTTCGTTCGTTCTACAGCACTAGCAGCATATGGAAGTTCCTGGGCTAGAGACTGCATCCTAGCAGCAGCTGTGACCTATGCCACAACTGCAGCAACTCTGTAGATCCTTTAACCCACTCGCTGGATCTGGGGACAAACCCACACTTCTGCAGTGACCCGAGCTGCTGCAGTCAGATTCTTAACCCACTGCACCACCGTGGGAACTCCTATGCCATCTCTTATATTGCCAACTTACTTATCTTTTCAATATCATCATTTCCAAGTTGCTGGTCTTCAAAGACTTCCTTGACACGTTAGATTCATTTCTCTTCCTTTATCATTTTTGTCAAGTATTATATGATTCAAAATAAAATATTTC
>PVHT020000009.1:7830789-7873002 GCA_004024745.2 Catagonus wagneri
GAAATATTTTATTTTGAATCATATAATACTTGACAAAAATGATAAAGGAAGAGAAATGAATCTAACGTGTCAAGGAAGTCTTTGAAGACCAGCAACTTGGAAATGATGATATTGAAAAGATAAGTAAGTTGGCAATATAAGAGATGGCATAGGAGTTCCCACGGTGGTGCAGTGGGTTAAGAATCTGACTGCAGCAGCTGGTGTTGCTGTTGCTGTGGCTGTGGCATAGGCTGGCAGCTACAGCTCCGATTTGACCCCTAGCCTGGGAATCTCTACATGCCTCAAGTGCAGCCCTAAAAATACCAAAAAAAAGCCTGGCCCCAAACTGAGGCCATGGATTTTTTTGGTATAGTCCTTGTGATAGATACGCAGCCTTCTAATTTTATCCTCATTTCATAGATGAGGACGCTGGGGTGAACCAAGAATGTAAGTGTGCGACCGAGCATCTACGATAGCACGTGTCTGCAGCACAGACCCTCTGCCCGAGACTGTTCCCAGTCCTGTATCTCATGCAGTGCCCATCGCAGCCCTCGGAGGCTGGCACGGCATCACTTCTGAGACAGACTGCTTAACCACCTTGCCTGGTTCCTCAGCCAGGAAATGCCAGAGCCATGGCGCAAAAGTCGGAAATACAGCTCCAGAGCGCAAGCTCTCCTCCCACTGAAATCCGCCACAGGCACACTCAGTGTTGTTCTCAGCGGAAGTAGGCCTATGAGATCCTCAAAGACCCGCCTTTAACCCGTCACCTTCTACCCTATCACAATCAATCACGATGATCAGAAAAAGATTGGACGTTTATAGCAGAGTTTAGGGCAGGAATTCAGAGGGTCCCAAATATCCTCTGCAGCCTGGTGTCCATTTAGGGAGTTTTACCAGTTTGTGCTGAAATAAGGAAAATTAGGACAAATGATAGGAAAATGTTCACAAACAAGTTGGTTCAATATTTAAAGCACTGGCTCTGTTCCTGTGATTATAACAGTGATTTTGTGTCTGAGTTGTGAAAATACCTTTTCTGTTATAATATGGTAGTGATAATAGTTGTGGGTTTTTTATGTCTTTATTGGACAAAATAAAAAGCTGGCCAATAAGGGTTGAAATTCATGAAATCCACCAGTCTAAAACCATAGTCTATTGTCTGATGGAACTACAAAATGTCAGTTTATTTATTCACTGTAATGTGAGACCATATCCTGTCTTCTGGGCCAGGCTTCCCCCATATTTTGTACCCGAGGAGCTCAGAGATAACTGCTGAGTAAACCCCTGCTGGCTGATTCTTATAAGGGCCACACAAAACCCATGTCCCAGCCCAGATTCTTAAGAGTTTCTCTTTATCCTCCTTTGAGAGATGGCTCACATTCTGACTGAGTGATTAACAAGCCATTTTCAAACCAAAACTTTTGGCAGAACAAACACTGGAGACTGAGTTATTTCAGTTTCTCTCCTTCAAAGCTTTCATAGCTGTTTCTCAAAAAGCCTCCAATGTTGAGCTTTCAGCTACTTTACAAGCAGCTTTTGAGACAGATCACTACTCATTAGCTTATTATAATAACAACAATAGGATAGTGACAGTAATTCAACAACACGTTGGAGGCCCCCGCTTACTGTATTCTTCCAAACCATGGCATTAAACCTCCCTTTTTTCTCTTACTTTAAGCCTTTTAAAACTTAGCTGCTTTGACTTCAGAGAAGAAACAACAGCCCGATGCCCAAGGCCTGCATATCACAGGCGATGCCTCTTTGCACTGTATCCTTTCTGCCCATCCACAGTCCTGTGTCTTCTCATTCAAGTAAGCCATGGCTCAAAGCAGATTTTATTTAAGAATTAATTGCCATTCTCTGGTTCATCTCTGTCATATAAGTGAAACCAAACCCACAGGTGGTAGGCTGGAGCTGGCTCCTACTGGCTTGTGAGGACAATTTATTACATTTTCAGGAATTTTGTGAGCTGGTTGGTAAGCAAAGCCATCATTACAAACTAAATCATAATAAATGTACAATTGATTTTATTAAGGACAAAGACAGTAAATACTCAAACTATCACTTTCTAATTACTACCTTTTTCCCACTCTCTATGCACTTGGGGTCATTTACGTTATTTGATCTGTAAAGTATCTGTGCAGAAGTACAAAATAATGATGTGCCTCCTACGGTATTTCTCTTCCTAGCTCCGCATTTCTGCAACGTCACACCCATGGCTTGATATGGGCCATGGTAGCAATATCTATACCATGGAAACCAACAAACACTACATATCACGGCATGGTCCCTTCGGAGACCTGGTTATTAAGTGCTTACCAGCACACCACTGGCTGCCATGCTCCTCTTCCTATTAGCTGAACCCAGAACTCAGCCCATCAAGGCCACTTCTCCTTCACAGGTAAGGAAACTGATGTCCTAAAAAGTTAAACGATCTGTTCAAGACCTCACCTGAACCTCGCTGATAAACAGTAGACTCATGTCTAGAGCCCAGGTCTTCAAAAGCCTAGTGTTCTTTTTTAGACTAGCAGATGAAACACTTCAGACCCTAGACAGAAGGCTGAATGTGGATGAAACCCTAGCTTAATAACAGTGCTGGAGAGAGTTTTGCCCTGAGGGTCTGCTGAGAGATCAAAGATTTTGATTCCTGTAACAGAAATCCTTCAAAGAGGAAAACGTTTTTGTGGCCTCAGCTAATATCCCCAAATTATTGTCTCACAAGAACCCCTCAGTATTTTAGTGAGGTTTGTGTATGCATTGTGAGTTGGGGGATGGGAAGGGGAGAATGACACAAAAGGATGAGAATCACTAGGAATCTGATAATTGGAAGATTTGCTGTTGAATCACTTAGACTCCGACCCCTAAACCCCTCCTAAATGTACACAGACCACATGGCACACATGGTAAAGTTGGGAACATGACAAAAAACATAGAAAATAGAAATTCAGTTCAAAACAATTGAAATATAGTAGACTGTCCAAGTAAGATCTCAGGCCATACCATTTGCCTAACACCCTCTAGTAACACTTTTAATATTATATTTATAATATAGAAACTATGTAAGCACACTCATAGCAGAGCACAGAACTTTTTACAGGCTTCCCCAAGAGTAATGAATATAATTTCCTAAACAGAATGAAAAGTCCAGCATCAGCCTCCACCTTGAAAATCATTCGTGGGAACTATATAAGCTCTCAGAGACTGGCCACCACCTTTTTAAAATCTCTGATAGGGCAAACTATTTTTAATATGCTATTTTACTTCCATAAATCAAAATAACACATGTATAACTAACTGATAACTAACTTTCAGGTGATTATCTGCATGGCCCAGCTACTGCCTCAAAGGACTGTGTACTCACTGCCATGCATGTGTGGTACCTCCACGAGCAACAGCTATGCTTCCATAATGGTATTTCTGGCTCAATATCCGACTCTTGATATTCATTCTTGACCTCCCACCACCCAAACTGTATCTTCTTTTCTATCTTAGGAACTCTGGTACATTGTTAATGTTTCTGTTGGCAAGCACAATATACAGTATTAATAGAGTGCTTATTTAGATGTGATGTTATGCTAAATAAAACAGAGCAGGGAATGTTCTTCAAACCAAGATGTAGACTTGGATATTCAAATTACCGTGACCCCCTGACATTTTAAAGTGTGAGTGATGCTTTCTGCCTTATAAACGAGGGACTGTGAATAGGCAAGAAAGATTATATCCAGTGGCTCTCTGGGGGGTTGGGGACCACTTAGATGTCCATGTGATTTTCCTCTTTACTATTATTACGTCTAGAGGGGATACAGAGAAGTGCAGGAAGCTCACACTGTTAGCTGAACACAGAACTTGAGGAGAGACGCTCTATCTGGGTAACCTTGACAGATTATATAATGCTGTTCTCATGGATCATGCAGAAGATACAAAGTCTAAGCACGCCCCGTCTCAATGAAAATCACTGATTCTTTCATTCCGTTTGGTGAGGAGGATTCCTGGTGTGACCTGGACTTGAGAAGCCCACGGTAACTCAGTTATACTGGTAGGTCCCCTAGGGCTTCATTCTTTAAATCCCATTTGAACAAGTACAGGAGACATTCCTGCAGCCTACTTAGGAAACTATTTCTTGAGGAACAGGCATCACATTTCTGAAAAATTATGGTGGCAGCTGATCCAAAATCTTGGCCTTGAACTGAAGCCAATGTTTTCTTGACTCCAAAGTGTCCTGCCAAAACAAAGTAATTGCACAGCTGACAGACCCTCTCTTGTTACCTCTTAGGAATGACCATAATTTACAGCCTGCAATGCCATTGGGGGTCTCCCAGTGAACACACAGCTACTCTGGGTGCATTTCAGTGAGTCATCTCAGGGCTAATAAACTTCTCATATTTACCTTCTCAGGAAAACACGGAATTCCTTGTTTGAGGAGAACAAACATCACCGATAAGGAATTCTCTTTTCATTCTAACTGTGTGCTCCTTTTTTCCTTCCAAGGTGCCTACTGGTTTCCCGACCTAACAGTTTGGTGCCATTTCCTGAGACCTCCAATTTTTCTCCCAGATGCTGGTAGACGTGGCCATGACCAAAGCTGTCACTATGGGAACTTGTTAAAGGAAACACACCATATTTGGTTTTAAAAACAGACACAGGTTCCCTCTTTCTAAAAGGAGTAATTGTTTAATTTCGCAGAAAGAATATTTTAAATTTGACAGCTCATTTTAAGGCCACATCCGTTCTGGGCTCAGGATCCTCTGGGCTATAGACTCCAGACCCCCGGAGCCTTGGAGAAGAGCGGTGGGAAGAGTGGAAGACGCATCCTTGGACTTTGTCACCCAGGGTGAGAAGATGAGCTAAAGGCTCATGGGTGACTAAATGCCACAGAGGTGGAGGACTCTGAGGGTCTCCACAGATTTTTTAAAAACGTGCTTAATAGCTTCAATGTCCTCTGGTTGCTGATAGAGATAAATGTATCCAGAGTAACATGACAAAAGTTCATCATGTTCTTCCTCAGGATCAATCAATGGGAAGAAAGATATGGGCGTTGGTTCTGATTAGAAAGCTAGAAGCCACCCAAGGTCACCCAAGGAAGACACCTCATCATGGCATGTTTTCTCTGAAACATTCATCCTCTGTTCCTGTATGGCTAAAGCCCAAGTCCTGGTCTCTGTAAACCGGCAAGTTCCCTACTCCCTCTGTACCAGGGCAGTGGCCCTTAGGCACACGCTTTTTTTGCCCTGGTAGTCATTCAGTTCCTTACACATTCTGGGACCCTTGAGCGTTTCACAGATTTTTTTTTTTTTTTCGGTGAGCCAGGTATGCATTTAAAAGCATGCGTATTTACATTACATTTATCCAGTTTTTCTAGCTGGTCTGCAGTGGCCAGTTTCAAGGTAATTACATCCTTCATACTGCCAGAAACCTGACGTAAAGGGAATGGAAAGAGATCAACAATGGCCGACCTTTTCCTACCGTTTAGTGGAAAGCCAGGCACTGGTAAAGTCCCGCATCAGGGTCTTCTGGGTGAGGTGAGTTTCTGAACTGGGTGGTCTATATTACTTCTGGGAGCAGCTTTCTGAAAGGGGCATCAGTTACACTTTGCTGTAGGGCATCTGGGTCTGCTGTCTGGACCACCTGACTGAGTCCTTAAACCTCTGTTGGTCATAGTTCCACCTGGGAAAGGGACGCTCCTTGTCACACCTATAGTCCAGACCTGTTGGTCTCTGATTCTTAGGCTTGGACCCACCGACTGGCCTTCTTTTCAGTTCTTTGTTATCCTGTAGTTTCTTGTGTTATCCTGTGCCCTAGTGTTTTGGACTATTGCCTTTATCCAGCCTAAAGAACATGCATATCCACCCTTAGATGGCTTGCCTGATCCCCAGGGCTTCCCTCCAGGCCCAGTCCACTCCTGTGTTTTGGCTCTCAGGATGTAGTACTTTCTCTTAGTCTCCCCAGCACAGATTAAGGCAAATCATATGAAGATTCTGCTTTGAAAGTTCAGGAGGTACCGATTCTAAGGAGGACAGAGGGAGTGGGTCTGTGGTATCAAAAGACGAAGATCTGTCAAGAGATTCAGAATTGAGGAGACCTGAATTTAGCAAATAGGAAGTCTTGCATAAGCCTCTTCACTCCCTTGGTATCCTGAGGTTATTATCTCAGCTCTATCTTCATTTATATTCTGCAGCCTCAATAGTGACTGGGAAGGACAGACAAGTCCAGACCCCTTAAGACTCTCTGTATTCTTTCCCCCATTTATCTTCCTGTTATCTGTGAGGAAGCCTCTCAGCCAATCTTTCCTGAAGTTAATTACCAGTGAAGGAATTGGCAATGTCTTTTTTGCCGTGATGGTGGTAAAAAACACCTAACAGAGAATTTGCCATCTTAGCCATTTTTAAATAAGTTCAGTAGTCTTAAGTATATTTATAGTGTTGTGAAACAGATCTCTAGAACTTTTTCTTTTCTTTTTAGGGCTGTACTTATGGCATATGTGAGTTCCTGGGCTAGGGGTCAAATCAAAGCTGCAGCTGCTGGCCTATGCCACAGCCACAGCAATGCTAGATCCAAGCTGCATCTGTGACCTACACCACAGCTCAAGGCAATACTGGATCCTTAACCCACTGAGCGAGGCCAGGGATCGAACCTGCATCCTCATGGATACTAGTCAGGTTCTTAACCCACTAAGCCACAACAGAAACTCCTCTAGAACTTTTTTTTATCCTTCAAATCTGAGCCCATGGAACAACAACTCCTCCTTCCCCATTCCCTTAGCCTTTAGTAACCACCATTCTCTTTGAGATCCTGCTTTCAATTCTTTTGGATATATATACAGAAGTGGGATTGCTGGGTCATATGGCAGTTCTTATTTTAATTTTATGAGCAATCTCTGTACAATTTTCCATAGAAGCTGCTCATTTTACATTCTCAACAACAGGAACAAAGTTTCTAATTTTTCTACATCCTTTCCAGCACTTGGTATTTTCTGGTTTTTTGACAGTAGCCATCCTAATGGGTGTGAAATTTTTTTGTATTTCTTCATAAGATCTCTGGTATTATAGATGGTTTGAAAACATCCCACCAGTCAACCTCTAGTTGTTCAGTTCTGCTTTCAATGGTGATGTGGGTCAAATGATCTTCAAGATTCAAAGAAGCTGTGACAAATGAAGAGTTTTCTGATCAAGAGTAAAAAACATCCAGAATGTCCATGAGTGTTTTCCATACAAAACTATCAGTCACCAAATTCCACCTGGGTTCAATACATAAACTTTATAGAGCTCTTCTTCCAAGCCCTCCATATATTTTCCCAGTAATGGAAAGGCCACCTCATCTTGGCTTCTTCTTTCCTTCTGTGAGCTCATGCTAGGGTCATTGTGCTGTGTCTTTTTTATGCTTGGACAAGACCAGAACTATAGGAGTCCATTCTCTCTTGATTTTTAAGTCTTGGTCTCTCCTCTAGCAGGGTGGTTGGCTCTTTTTGGAGGTCACAAATGTCGCCTTGGCTACCTTTAGGTAATGACTATAAGCAACAAAGCATTTTGTTTGTTTGTTTGTTTTTTTGCTTTTTAGGGCCCCACTCTCAGCATATGGCGGTTCCCAGGCTAGGGGTCAAATCGGAGCTACAGCTGCCGGCCTATACCACAGCCAAAGCAACACCAGATCCTAGGCGCGTCTATAACCTATACCACAGTTCATGGTAACGCCAGATCCTTAACCCACTGAGCAAGGCCTCATGGTTCCTAGTCAGATTCATTTCTGCTGTGCCACCATGGGAACTCCAGCAACAAAGCATTTTTTTTTTTTTTTTACTGCAAATGACTTTCTGTTTATAAAACTTTTTTTGCAGCCAATGTTGGATCAGAACCTAGTGTGTTTAGCTTGGCAAGCTGTGTTCCTGTCACCACTGTGCCATTCCAAGGAAGGTATCTCATGGTGCCTTTCTGCGTGGTGTGCCTCTCCCCACAATATGGCTCTAAAATAAGAAATTGTACTTACGTTCCTTTTCATTGCCTTATCATCCCTTGAGTTATAGCCCTGTACCCATTCAATATAGCAAAGTACAGGACAAGGGGAGAATTTATGACTTACAATTGATGAATATTTTATCTTACTGGGAAGCAACCATGCTTGACCAAACACTATTAAACATTTCAGTCCAATACAACTGAATGCTTCTGACCTTGAAACTCACTGTCTTCTGATGGTTTACAGATAAGTTGGTAGGGGCCTATGACACTTCTTGGTCACGTGACCAGGGTGGTAGTTCTCAAAAATGTGCACCTTGGTGAAGTAACATGTCCCATGGGCCCTACCTAATCATACTTGAAAGTTCCTTGTAAAAAATGCCCTTGCCATAATTAAAGGACAAAATGTAAACACTTTAACAATTCAATGAAGGACTGACATGGAAAGAAAATTTTTCCTTCATGATCAACCCATGTTGAACATAAACCACAAATCTTAAAAACTTCAATGGCAGAGAAGAAAGATGAAAGAAAATTGGGTCCTTAAAGATGCTGATGATCCATCCGGAGCCACTATTTTAAGGACCTCGTATTAAGTGATATCATTATCATCTAAGCTAATTGAGCGAGGGTTCTCTGTTATTTGCAGCCAACAGCATCCCAAATCATGAAGCCTTGTGTAGGGTTTGGTCTGTAAATAATAAGTAGTGGGAAGCTGTTAAAGAATCTTAGCAAGTGTAACATGGTCAGATATGAGTTGATAAAAGAAGATCTAATTTCAGTGTGTGGGGATAGGGTTGTAGGGGCTTAAGGATGAATGCAGCAGGTAACTATAAAAGAGGAGCAGGCTTGAGGGGGAAGATTATGAGTTATCTCTTGGACATGTTGTGTTTTCCTGGTAGAGATGCCAAATAGGCAGTGAAATATATGAAACTTAGAGATGAGATCTTGACTAGAGAGGTAAATTTAGGAATAATTGTTATTTTTAGCTATTGACATCATGGATATGGATGAATGGGCCTGAGATAAACATTTGAGGAACTTCAATATTTAATGACAGGATAGAAGAGAGTGAACTTCAAAGGAGATGGAGACTAAGAGGCAATGTAGGGGGTCCAAATACCTTAAAGTCAGTCCATGGGTTTTTACTTAAGAACCCGTGGAATAGAGGATTGGACTTGATTTCTCAGAATTCTCTTATTTCTGAGATCCTTGATTCTAAGATAAATCTCATATTTATCTCCATACGGTAAAAATCAATGACAAATACTGCTGAATATTTTAGAATCCTGCGAATCCTAAATAATCCTTCGGTCTTCGAACTCACATTGTGTATTACCTGTACTTCTCTTATGGCACATCTTACCTTGTGTTGTGGTTGTATGTGACCACATCTCATTTCTCCCACTAGGACTAGGTATTCTTAGAGGCCAGGAGATACGGCTTATTTCCTTATCTCTCTTCCCAAACTGCTCTAACTGGCAAGATGTTTTAAACATGGTTGGATATCAATACATTTTTTTTTTTTTTTTTTTTGGTGAATGAGTGGTATGAAATTAAATATACTGAAACTGCTGAAATTCCTCTTTTATTGAATTCTTGAATGTGAACTAGAATGTATGACTGAACTCAAAGGTAAATAAAAAGGCCATCCTGAGGAGACCTAAGGGTCATGAAACATTTCCCTGACGGTCTCCATCTGAAGAGAATCTGGCTGTCTGTTTAAGGTGGTACTATCACTACCGACCAATCACTGACTTCAAGATTTTTCATTTGATCTAATTATTAAAATATGAGGAAGATAAAGTAATCCTTACTCTGACCAGGAATTCTTATGCCCCCAGAGCTGATCATTTCCCTATCTCTCATTCTTCCAAATTGGATCCTTCCTCAGTTGAGGAAGAAAGGAATGTTGAATTTGGCCGACACAGCCTTCACAAATGGGTTGAGTACCAGAGACTGGTATAATATGCAAGACTGTTAATATCCCTAGTCTTACTATAGTCCAGTTTTGTGACTGTGTTTTTAACTGATGTCCATCCAAAATAACACACTGAACATTCAGCTGAGTTCGTCACAAAATCTGAGTTGGCAAAGAATTAGTCCATTATTATGGGACATTTGAATAAAGCACAGAATAGAAGGTGAAATGAAACCTACATTTATTTTTATTTTTAATTTTTTGTGCATTTAATTTATAGTTGATTTATATTTTTAATTTTTAATTAAATGTTTACCTGTTAAAAATTACAGTTAATTTACAGTGTTGTGTTAATTTCAGGTATGCAGCAAAGTGATTCGGTTATACATATATATAGATAGATATGTTTATAGATCTATATGTTCTTTTTCAGATTCTTTTACATTACGGTTTATTACAAAATATTGAATACAGTTTCTTGTACTGCAGTAGGTCCTTTTTGGAAACCTACATTTATTGATACCTTCTATTTGCCATGCTCTTTCATATTGTCATTTTATTTGACAAGAGGAATAAAGGTATATCTACATTTCTTTTCTGGTTTTACATATATGTTTCTAAGTAGTTAAGAATTTTGAATCTGATTAGATGAATTATATGATCAGTTTAAGATAATAAATTAAATTAAATGATTTAAAGTCCTAGGTTTTTAAGAAACCTCGATTGGCTCTTCTGCTTTAACACATCCAACAGAGCCTCAAAATTCCCTCTTTCTTAAGTCAGCAACCATTAAGTTACTCTAAAACCCACACTAAATTTAACACAGGGGACAGAAAGCCAGATAGGTCTGTTTTTGGTATCAGTAGTGTCTCTGTTGTGGACAGATGTCAGTTTCCAAATTCTCACTACACTGTACAGACTTATGTACCTCAGGCAACTTTATAGCTCAAACCCTACTCCTTGGGGACTTATAGCAACTTGTAAATCCTTGAGGAATTTTTCAGCAAAGTTCTATTTCTTAGTTTATTCATGGATTAGACTTGTAAGAGTAGATTCATTCTAAGGTCTTAATGAGCAGGGCTTTTTTTTTTTTGTTTTTTCTTCACACTGAAAAGAACACTTGCTTCTCTTTTTCCAGCATTCAGCGTATGATGGTTTTAGAATTTATGTTCTCAGTTATATCCCCCATTGACTCTGAAATCTTAGAAAATACTCTCCATGGTTCTTCCCAGAATCCAGCACTATTCAAAGCCTTTCTTTATGTAGCATTAGAAAATGGAGACCCACAAAACTATTTCACATGCGTTTGTTGCTCTGGTTTACTTCTAGGAACATTGGCTATGCTCTTCCAACTAACCAGAAGCCAGGACAGCTGTCCAATAACTGAGCAACATCTGTTATTAGGGGTGGAGGACATGAAGAGCATTTCTACGCTAAGTTTCTCAGAGTTGGGCTAAAGGTAAGTTCTTTTTTCTTTCACTGGGAAAGATTTGAGCTAGAGTAATACCCCCGGCCCAGATGTCTTCAGAATGAAGTCCGTAAAGCCAAGATGGGAGGTACTAGTGGTTCCACTGCCCACTTGGCTGGATGTGCCAGCATCACTTCTGTGACTGCCTGGATCATTTCATTTCATTGACTTTTCTGGGGCTTATCAGTGTATGGGCTTCTTAAACTTTCTATTCTAAGCTGAATTTCCTTTTAGTCTTCAGTATTTGCTCATTAGTGTTTCATTATTTCCAAACTTCATTCTTTTCTGCTTCACCTCAGTTCAAATGCATTTCAAGGGTATCTTCCTCTTTCTGGGCAGTAGGATATAAAATGAAAGGTTCTTTAGAGCTCACCCACTATGATATGATGTCCTCATTTCACAGATGAGAAAATGAGGCATAGAGAAGGGAAGGAAATTGTTGGTCATAGTTTAATGAGACTTGGCTTAGATCCTAACACTTCTGAGTTCTGAATCAGCCGTCTGACTAAAGAGGCAATATAACCTGAAACAGCGATCAGAACCAAGGCACAAGTCTAAACGGTTTGTTTCCTCACTATAAGACCCTACATTAGTTTTCTATGCTATGTAACAAACTGCTACAATCATAGTGTCTTAAAATATATATATATATACATTTACTACATTACTATATATTTACTATATGTTTACTATATACATTGTATGTTACACACACACACACACACACACACATACACATATACACACTATACTCAGTCTGTACTATATGTATCTTACTATTTCTGTGGGTCAAGAAATCTGGTCAAGGCTTAGCTGGAGTCTCTGGATTAAAACTGCAATAATCTAAGTATCAGACAGGCTGTGTTCTCATCTGGAGGCCTGACTGGAGAAGTATCCTTTTCCAATTTCTCTCAGGTTGTTGGCAGAATTTACTCACTTGTGGCTGTGAGACTGGGGGCCCTAGCTTCCTTCTGGCTGTTGGCTAGAGGCCATCCTCACCCCCTTGATAGGTGGGCATTCTAACATGGCCACTTATCTCTTCAAAGCCAGCAAGAGGGAGTCTCTAGCAAGACAGAGATATGAAATTTAACAATTGAGGAGAGACACTGCATAACCGTGGCCATATGCTACTGGTTAGAAGCAAGTCATAAGTAGCACCCAAACTCAAGGGGAGGAGATTATACAAAGGCATGAACACCAGAAAGGAACACTTTATGATCTATCCGCTACAACCCCTGACAAACGATCTGCTTGGGCTAACATAAGAATAAATTCCAGGTAAGCAATATTTTCACTGTGGATCACTATCAATTTGCAAAAATGTTTCTATGGTGTGTCTCCAAGCTATCCTTTACATCATGCAATAATTTTATCCTTTTTATCAATAACTACATGATCAGTTTTTCAAATTTATGGGTGAATAAGAGCAGAGTGTTAGCAAATAATTTAACAGAACTTCATCAGGGGGCTGTGGGAAGGAGGAAGGAGATGGAAGTCGGATGTTAGGGCCATTGAGGACCTCCTTCAAAGCCAAAAATTCAAGGGCTGCAGAAATATCCAGATAGGTATTTGGAGGCCCAGTCATATTGGGATCATATTGGGTCAGTTTCCTTAGATGTAGCCTGAGGTAACTTGCAAAACTCTGGAACTGACCTCCCAGTGGCTGGGCAGCCATGCTGTCCAACACGGTGTGTCCCTGACAGAAAGGCAGCTTGACGGAAGGACCGGATGCACCACTTCTGGGTCCTATAATCTGCACTGTTCGCAGGGCACTGACACTCTCCCTACCCCAAGGAGGGCACATGGAGAAGCTGAGAGGGCTTGGACTGAGAACAAAAGTTCACCATGGCAATGTTAGACCTTACCCGAACCCTGTGATCCTGGGAAACAAGCAAAGGATAAGAAATCCTCCATCCTTTTATGTTTTAGGAAAGGATCAATGCAAAGGACCAGCCTCCCTTACACGACTTAGAAAAGATTTTTTGATGCTGCCTAGTTTAGCTATGACAAGATCAGACACATACTCTCTAAATTCCCATTTCTGCTTCATAAATGATTAGCTGAACTGCTCGTGCCCACTGATCAACCAGACTAAAATAACTTGTTAATCAAACTTTAGTTAAGAGTTAGGAGTCTTTCCTTCTCCCTGGGCTCTGAACTTGAGCCAGCATACCACCCCTCCCAGGCAAGGGCGAGTCTCAGGGTGACATATTCTCTGTTCTACTTTTCCATCACACCACCCTTTCATCCCACTTCCCCACACCTAGTT
Source organism: Catagonus wagneri (assembly GCA_004024745.2). Taxonomy (NCBI): domain Eukaryota; kingdom Metazoa; phylum Chordata; class Mammalia; order Artiodactyla; family Tayassuidae; genus Catagonus; species Catagonus wagneri. The sequence goes on from PVHT020000009.1 coordinate 7,844,373, forward strand.
ATTTTTAGCCTTATTTAATCCTCTTTATAAAAGAAGGACTCTTTTTGCTCAACTCCTGAGGGGCTTGCAGATCTGTGGTCAAGACATTCTCCCTATTAGAATAGCCCCTCCTTCTTCTGCAGTAGCCCTTCCCCCTTATGAAACAATCCTTCTGAATAAAGTCTCACCTTACTAAGTCTGGATTTGCTTTTATTTAACGATAGCACAGGGTGAGTCTGTGACCTGAGGCAAACAGCCAGGGATACAGATCCAGCTGTGGGTACCAGTATAACCCAAGGCTTATTTGGGGCCATCTATCTCTCAGGGATGAGACTGGGCAAGCTGCTCGCTGGTATAGACCAGTGAGGACCAGAGGATGCCACCTGGATGTAGGGACCCTTTTCTGACATCATGATGTCTCATGATTCACTCCTTCAGCCAGCAGATATCTTGGAGAAGAGGGGCCAGAGTGCCCCAAAGGACTGAAAATTTACTCAGAAGAACTGAGTCAGTTTCTTCCAGCTTAAAGGTCTTTTTGAATGAGACACGATTACTGGAAAATTTATTTATTTTTCCTTGCTACCCAGCAGGGTCTTATGAGGGTGACTAGCTCTGTTACCAAAATTTCACAAAAGCCACATTTTCTTAGTACAACTGAAAGTAGGTGTGTGCAAATTTGTGACTGGCTACACTAGAATTATGAATCAAATAAAACAAGATGATGTTCCACAGCAGTAAATGTAAGATCCTGCCTTTGAGTTCAAAAATATGTAAGTACAGGATGCGAATATTTGGTTTAGGAACAGCACGGCAGCACTCAGGAAGAAAAAATTAGGGGTTGTATTAGTCAGGAATTTTTTGGTTGCAACTTACAGAAACCCAACTGGAATTAGGCAAAAGGGCAGAAAGGGAATTTATTGGCTCTCAAAATCCAAGAACAACCAGACTGAGGGAAGGAAGGGAGGCTGCCGGGTTTCAGCGATAAATGGGGCAAGGGACACAAGAGTCCTGGGGCCCTCTCCATTCCAATCTGGGCTTCTCTCTGGGTGGCTCTCTCTCTCTCTCTCTGGGGTCTCCATCTCTCACTACAGTCCATCCTTTTGCACTAGGCAGGGTTACAGGAGTTTCTGGATAAGTAACCCTATGTAGTCCAAGTATAAGTGTGTGGCCAACACCGTGAAGTCAGTGAGAGAACGTGTCTTTCAGAGAAGCTGATGTGGCAGGAGGCTGGGTCTGTGGATGTGGAATTTCAGGTGCAGCAGCTGGCACACTTGGAGGCTGGGGGTGTTGGGGGGTGGGTCATGCTTAGAGGAGGTTATAGGCCAGACAGAGGACATTTTGAGGGAAGCAAGTAGACTGGTAGGGCAACTCAAACATTCTTGATGTAGTGATCCCAGGAGCCCCTAGAGACACTGTGCATGTTTAAGCTGGAGAGGAAAAGGCCCAGGGACATAGAAGGTGTCCTGTTCTTTATAGACTAACACACAGAAGCTTCAGGGAAACAGACTTGATTCAACATGAAGACTTCCTTACAATTAAAGCTGTCCCAGATGGATGGATGTGTATGATAAAGCAGTGAAACGCCGATATAAGGCAGTATGGGGTTCATTTACTCACTCCTTCACCCCTTCATTTATTCTACAAATATTTATTCATTAACACACAGACAACAAATTCTACAAGGCAGCTCATCACTGTGCTACCTACATATGGCTCAGTGTACTAGCACTATGTTAAAACCAGTGGAATGAATGAAAGAACGCATGAATGAGCAAGGGGTGTGGTCACTGTGCCAGCTACCAGAGATGGCCAAGGGACCCTGATGGAACTGACGGTCTAACAACCATGGCAGCCAGCCAAACAGTGGTGACGCTTTGCACACAATGCTCTGATGACACACGCGCAGTCTGCTTTGAAACAGCAGAGGAGTGATACTGGCAGAAAGTGCTCCTGGGGCTCAGAGAAGGGCTGGCAGAGTTGGAAACGTCATGTTGGAAAAGGTGAGCAAGGTGGAGAATAATGGGAAGAACATTCCCAGAGGGAGGAAGAGAAGGGCAAAGGGCAGGAGGTGGGGCTGAGTGGGACCTCCTGCCCCCGGGGCCGCCCCTCTGCCTGATGGAAGCCCCACTGCAGGCCCCACGGTGCTCCGGTCCTGCCCTTCCCAAGCTACCCCACTGAACATGCTGGAGAGGAGGGGGAGAGCCAGGAAACTCTGGGTGTGCCAAGGAGGCCGTCAGCCTGGCTTCTCCCCACCTTCATACGGGGAGAGTACAAAGGCCTAGGATCACCAGGGCGCCCTGCCCTCCTTTACCCACTCCTTCCTCGGAGCATGCGTGTTCTCACTCCCACCTCCTCCCTTATCCAACCCAACCTCCTTTCTCTGCTGTGTGATGTGATGGATGTGAGGTGATGTAATACAATTGACTGGGTATCATAAAGGTGTCCATGATGGGCCAGATTTAATCTCTTACTCACACAGTGCTCATTTACATTTTAATAAGAGAGAATATTTTTAGCCAAACAGATGACATCTTCAACAGGAAATTCTGAGCATCGCCAAAAGAAGTGAGAGGGTTTAGAGGATTTGTGATAGGGATTAACTTCTTTATCCCTCACCCTAAGAGGTTTTGTTTGTTTGTTTGTTTTTACACTGTGGATAGTGAATTGGGAAATTAATTTTGTGGGTCCCAGCTAGCATTTTAAAAATAATGAAATAGAATGGAAAAGAATGGAATAAAAAAAATGAAAATATCAGAGTTCATAGCATGTAGTAAGGGTAAGTTTTACATATGTGCACAAAATATATTTCAGGCAAGTCGCGTGAAAGTGATGTAAAATACATTTTTTTTTTGCTGTGGATTGTAGTAAAAGGAAAAGTTTGAAAAATGCTGTCTTAATTTTTTCTGAATGAGTTGGCTATATTCTTAGAATTGGGACGATCTTAGCCAATGCAGCTTACCTTTGTTCTGGATTCTAAGCAGAATGTTTTGATTTTTTTCCCTATGTCTTATATCAGAGGAGCGGAAGTCTCTCAGTTTTTCCAAGTCCTCTCAGGAAATGAAACAAAATGAAATACTAACAAGTGTTTCCTGCCTACCTAAGCAAATGATTTTTGCCTGAGATTTCCCCAGGGACCATCATAAGGGATGAAAACTTGACTCAGTGTTTTCATCCCTCAGTTTAAATGCCTTTGAGGATTAGGGTCATTAATAAGGCATATCTACCATCTGCAAGAGTAAACGGGGATTTTCTACTGGACTTTTCCATTTGTCAAAGGCCAAAGAACCAACAGGGCTTGTTTATAAATCAAATGAGGTCACTGTTTGAAGAGTCTTGAGGAAGAAAAGCTAGACCCGCTGCTAGTGTCACAGAGCACCGGCCTGCTCCCAAAGGCAAAGGCGAGCTGAGCCCCGCGTCTGCAGCTCCAGGGATGGGGGCAGGAGGAGGCACAGAAGTGTTGTTAATCATCGCTCCATTTTTGTGTAAATGCACTTGAAAATGATAGTCTATAGAACTCCCCCCCTCCCGCCCCGCAGAAAAGCCTCTTGAGCTCTGAAGAGAATTCCATTTTACCAAGTCAAGAGGATGGCTGAAAATACCAAATCTATTAGGTTTAAGGTGAAATAGATCCTACTGGAAATTTGGAGGGACACATTTTAGAGTTTTTGCTTCAGGGAAATCGTTCAGAATTGTTAACTGGTTGTTTATGTGATGTAATTTGCCCAGAGTCTGTGCCACCCAGATGCAAAAACAAACGAAACAAACCAAACCCCACAAAAAAAACAAAACAAAACCCCCAAACCAAAAAAAACCAACTCACCCCACCCCCAATTCTTTGGCTGAATTGATAATGAGTGATGATTAACAGAATATTCTTTTCCTTGGCTAGACCCCCAGGAGAGAAACTGTTCTCCTAGGTGACTTTAAGAGGGTCTTTCCTTTTGGTGCCCTCCATGTTCCAGGAGGGGTGAAGGCAGAGTGAATGCCTCTGGTACGGTAGCGTTCCCTGTCGTCAGACTGCTTCCTAACTATACCCTGATCACTAAAGAAGTCAGACTCCAGGAAGCAGTGGGCCAGTGAGCAATTTCTCTGACTTCTCAGGGCCCCCAGATCCACGACAGTAAGTGGTTACCTTAATAATACAATGTTTCAGGAGCTTTAGAACATAGCCTGGGTGCTGCCTCCCTCAAGTTCCACCTTACATTAGACCCAATGAAAATTCAATATACTGGAAGATGTTACCTCTAAGCTTCACCTATTATCTAAATTCTAGTATAAAAGATTTTTTGCTTAAAAGGGTGAGGTTGGGGAAGGCTGGGAATATTACAAGTTACAGCCTTTCTCTCACACTTGGCCCATGCAATTCAGACAGACATGTTCATAGTTTAGTAAATAAATAAGTGTTTATAAAGAAGCAAGGAGAGAACAGACTTGTGGTTGTCAAGGGGGAGGGGGAGGGAGAGGGATGGCCTGGGAGTTTGGGGTTAACAGATGTAAACTACTGCATTAGGAGTGGATAAGCAATGAGATCTTGCTACAGAGCACAGGGAACTATATCTAGTCACTTGTGATGGAACGTGATGGAGGATAATGTGAGAAAAAGAATATGTATATATTCTTATATATATAGTCATATATATAGCCATTATATATGACTGGGTCACTTTGCTGTACAGTAGAAATTGACAGAACACTGTAAATCAACTATAATAGAAAAAATAAAAATCATATAAAAAGAAAAAAACAGCTGATATATGGAAAATTTCTAATTTTCTTTTATCTTGTTCACCTGTATTTCTTAATATTCTGGTCATACTACTTGTACAAAATTAACATGAATGAGAAATAAATTCACGGAAGCACTAAAAAAAAAACAGAAGAAGAAGAAGCAATGAGATGAATAGTGGCAAGCAGGGTCCCAGTAAGCACTATTTTAAAGAGAGAGAAACAATGATGACTATCCAGAGGGGGGATGGTGCTTCTGACAGCACTGACTGAGAAACGGCAAACATAATCCTTTATGTAAAGGTTACTTTGAGATGAGTGGGCTGTCTTGGATTCTAAGAAAGTTACAGGAATTACATCAAATATGATCCAAGTTTCACTGGCAATGAGTTATGGAACAGAGAAGTATGTTTGGATAGATAGTTGAAGAAAATTCAGTAAAAGCTACAAAATGTAAACGAAGTCTGAGAGGCTGGAGACTTCCACGAATGCCTGTAAGGAGTCTTTCCCAAGCAGAATTATTTGGGGAATGTCACTCTGGATTCCTGCTTCCATCATTTGGAACCCAATGTGTGCATCTGTCCTCTGCAAGAGTCGGGCTTGTGCGTATTTAGTGTTTTCCCCACCTCCACTGCGCTTAGCAGAAAGCAAGGGTTGCATGGATAAAGGTTGCAAGGAAGGAAGAAAGAATGAAAGAAAACGAAAAGGAGAGAATAAAAGGGAAAAAATGGAAAGAGGGAAAAGGGAGAAAGTAAAAGAGGTAAATCCTATTAGAGCCTAGAAACGAGAATGCAGCCAGGAACAGAGGCAGGCTTTGTTTGCCCTGCCCTCAGGTGGCAGCAGGACTGATGTCCGCTTCCTCCTCCAGTGAGCAGGAGGATCTTGTCCATCTGGACTTGGGATATGACCAGGAGGGGGGTTCTAGACTGAGCAGTACCCTCAAGTCCCCAGAAGGGCTGGTCAGATTGAAAGGATTTAGAGAGGTAAGAGAAAGAGCAAAGGAGAGAAAGAGGGTGGCCCAGAAGGTGTTATGTGGGAAAAAAGAGGCACAGCAACTGTTCTGCTGGTTGTGCAAACCAATAGTAGATACGTGAGGTTGGTCCTGCCACAGGGTAGGTGTTCAGTAAAGAGTCGATGGGTGAGGTCTGATAATGGAAACTGGGGGTGGGCAGAGAAGTAGGTTCTGAAAGATGGAAGTCCCCCAAGTCTCCCCCTGAATCTTCTTTCTGGGGTCCCCACCTCACTGTCGGAGTTGTGCAGACTGCCATGGCTGGAACAGGAGAGAATGGAGTCCCAGCAACCACTTCCTGATGTCCTGAGTTGGAACTTGGAATTTCTGTTTTAATTTCAAAAGCAGAGTTGAATGTGGTGGTGAGATTTCATTTTACTCCTAGCACACCGCTATACTCCAGGCACAAAATGAGTTAAGGAAGCATTCTGGGGGTTGGCTTAGAATCTAACCACAATGTTTCTATGGCAAATTGACTACTAATTTGCCAATAGTCAACTCAGAAATTACTTTTAGAATCAAAACATATTCACTGAGGGCTAACCGAACTAGCTATTTCAGATTTTGCACAAAACTCAAATGGCTTGAACTTGTCTGAATTAGGGCCTTCAAATAAAGTAGATTGAATACATCCTATTCCAACAGGCTTACCCTCATTACAGGCTGGTTTGCCCATAGGGAACGAGGCAATAAAGTCTGATACTCTGGTGGTACGAACACCCGCTGGATGTTTGTAGAAGGAGGAACCATGAGCCAAGTGAAAAAGAAAAGAGGAAGTTCCCGAACCACTTGCAAAGGGTTGAGGCTGAGGAACAGATGTCTCTGGGCTGCCCAGAGTCTGCCACATGGCCCAGCAGTGCTACCGCTGCTGAAACCCCAAGTCTACAACTCAGGGTGGTCTGGAAGTGAAGGATTGCTTTCCTGAGAGTGGTTTCAAGAATGTAGCTCCTCACCTAATAAAAAGAATGTGCAATGATTAGCCCAGTCTAATATTAGCATCTGCAAAGTAAAAAGCAATTGGGTCTGCCATGAAAGAGAACAAACCTTGCACGCACCCACTGCCAGGTAAAATCTGTTCTTTTTCAGCCATAAATCTTTCTTGGAAGCCTGAGAAGAATTTCAGTTCTGTCAGAAACAGTGGGTGAACCAAAGAGAAAAAAACATTCTGTATTGGAGAAGAAAGCATCTTGAGTTTAAAGCTTTTGTTCTTTCCTGTCTGTTTAGCTGGTTTCTTTCTGATGGTCCTTGCCTTGGCCATGCCTTGCATTGTTTTTCATAGGATGGGGCAGCAGTGGGAAAAGGTCAGGATGGGCCATTTGCTTCTGGATTTAGCTTCAGTCAGAGAACTAGCATCTGAAAAGGAATCTCACTGTTATCTAAGGTATGCCCTTGGTTAAACTTCTTTGAACACCAAACCTTTGATAATTGTAGAGAATATATTAATAGATTTCATAGTTTTCCTAAACTCAAGAAACCACTAATTGAGATGCAAAAGTTGAAATGAGTTGTTCATCACACAAGGTTACCAGAGATACAAATTAGTAGTAGCCACTTTATTTATATTATTTAATTAGTCATCATAAAACCCTTTGATGTAGGGCAGTGGTTCTAAAGTATGGTGGTCATAATATCAACATCATCTGAGAACTTTGTAGATATGCATACCCTTCGGTCCCACTCCAGACTTACTGGGCCAGCAATCTGTGTTTTATCAAGTCCCCTGAGTGCTTCAGATGAATACTAAAGTTTGGGAACCACTGATGCAGGAAACGTTATCATCATGGAATTTATTATATAGCATCAAGTATTGGATCTTTGAAGTCCCAATTTCAATATTAAATTCTAGATTTCCAAGGATCTTTAGTACCGTGCATGCAGTAGGCAGTCACTGAATGTTCCCTGCAGATGCTGCATCTCTGAGGAAGTAGTCATCCTGTACTTTCCTTCCTCCTTCTCGCCTTCTTTCCTTCTCCTTCCCATTTTTTTCCCCCTGCCCTATGTCACTTTAGGCAATATCCTCTTCCCCTGTACCTATATTTTAGATAGAGCCAACAATCGAGTAGATCTTATCTCGCCTGTCCTTCCATAGCTACTTAACACAATCAAAGTGCTCTCTTCCCTGGACATAGCGATTGGTCCAGAGGTCCCGGCAGGGCCATAGAATCTTTGGGGTGGAGGAGGTCAACGTGAAGTCTACAGAGAGACTCTCCCTATTCTCGACTTTGTGAGCACCAGGAAATCTGGCGCTCTTGGTGCTCGCAGGTGAATTTGGAACTTCTGGGAAGTACTTCTGCTTCCATATGGGGAAAGCCTGGGAGTGAAGCCAACTCTGAGAAGGCAAAGCTGTTCTGGAGAGAGAGAGGGCTGGGAGCTGATGTCGCCTTTTGAATCTAGAGCTTCTCCATGCCAGAGTCTGCTCTCTCCTTGGACATCATATTCAGTTTAACTTTCCCGGTGAATACCTTACCCTCAGATCCTGGGGACACTGACAGTAATGTTTTCTTCATTATTGCAAAAAGAAGAACTACAAATCTTACCTTAGTAGAACTGTGTCACGTCGAAAGTCAAAGTGCCTGCGATCACCCTCACATCCTTGGAAGTCACTGTGCTCTATGCTTTTAATGCACATTCCTGTGGATTTTTCTATCACAATATATCATTGAAGTGGGATGTTAAGTGAGAATTTTCTTGAAGGCTCTGTTTATCTAGGGGTCTATAAATTGAGTGTAAGACAACAGGTGTGAATGCCTACATTCTAGAGTGAGGTTATCAGACCCTTTTTGTAGGACTTGAAAAGTGAGTGACCCAGATCTGCTATTATTAGCTCATATAAAAGGTTATTTATTTATTTTTTAAAAGGATCTAAGTAACAGGGAGATTGACGTCTCTGGAGAAGACTTTCAGTATGATGTAACCCCCATCCTGGGGTGGAGGCAGAGAACACTCCCTTTCATCCTAAGCAAAGTGGGGGAGGGGCCATCAAGAAATCTGGGGGATGTGGTACTTGGCACCCTCATTCTCACCTGCAGGGCAGCAGAGGGAAGAGTAAGACTGAACTCATAATTTGATTTGATTTGACTTGATTTCCTGACTGTCTGCCAACTGTTTCCAATTTGGAACTGTTGCAAAATGTGAAGTCATTCAGCAGAACACATCTGTCTGGTTTGGGTGACACTTGAGAAACCTTCCTCTATCACATCCAGTCATGTATTTCTCCTTCAAACCCATGACCTTTCTTCTCTACCCTCCTGTCATTGCCCCCACTCTGGGTTGTTTCCACTCAACAGAACACAAATGGGGTTATTATTTTGTGAAGTGATTTTGTTGGACCAGTTACATGTACAGTGACTTTAGTAATGAGTGCACAGACCGTGGAAGTCTTTACAGTAATTTCCAGATCTATGTTCCAGTTAACATCAGAACTTTCGGGAACGATAAGTATTTTTCTGGCTTCTATATTTTCCTTTCCATCCTCAGTTTCTCCTCCCTGAATGCAAATGAATTGCACTCTATAAAGTTGTGAATTCTGCCTCTGATATCTCCCCTCATCGAATTCCCTCTTTCCTAAGCATGTAGCCTTTAAGTTCTACTCCCTAGTAAGTATTGAAAGACCACTGTTTATAACAACCATTCATCAAATTTGAATATGTACATTTTTTTTTCTTATTTCTGCCTCGTAATATCCCTGTGAGGTATTGCCATCTCCATTCTGAAAATAGGAAAATGGAAGCTCAGAGAGATTGAGTGATTTGCCCAGCAACACACAGCAAGTTAGTAGTGGAGGGAGGACCAAAATTCAGATTTTCCTTACAACACTATCTCCTAGCTACCTACTCTCTGAAGCCACAGAATTATATTCTATCCACCAGCTTCTGCTATTTCTCTCTTCTCTTTAACTCTATCATTTCCCTTCATGATCCCTAGAGTTTCTTAAAACTCTTTCAGAAGTTTTTAGTAGAGGAAGTTATATTTCAAGTAGTCTAACCCTGGTCAGACTGTGGGCTGCTGGCCTACAAAGGAATTTGGCAGGTGTGTGTGTGTGTGTGTGTGTGTGTGTGTAATTGCTCTTGCTGATCAATCTAACTTGAATATTTGAGACTTCTGTTCAATTAACTTTTCTCCTCAGAACTGTTTTCTTTTTTTTAAAGAAAAATGTTTCCCTCTGAACAGAACAGAGTTGAAATTCCCATTTAAGGGATGGAGGAGGTTTATTTAAAAAACAAGAATTTTCTAAAAAAACAAGAACTTGAGCAAAAATTCAAAATATGTTGGTAAATTAAGATATTCACTCAAAAATCACTGTTTTATTACCAGCCTGTATATGTTTACAACATATTTACTTTCCTTTTCCCATATTACTCTTGGCACTAGCATCTTTAATGAAATCTCTGTCCTATCTAATTGTTTTTTTTTGGTAACTTTTCAGTTAAAAAGAGAAAAAAGGATGACCTTTATTAATATTGCTTGTTTGCTATCATATCATTCAAAAATAGTTGACACCGCAAACAATAAAAATAAAGAATAAAAAATGCCATTTTTACTTGAATATTACTGCCTGAAGATGCTAAATGATTTTTATAGCTGATTTCAGAATCTCTGTCTTTTTTTAAAAAAAATACACTTTCAAGTGTGTTAGTTTTTATCTTAATCTGTTTAAATATTAGGCTTCCTGGTTTATATGTTCACCGAAAGTGGCTTGGATTAACAGTATTTATTCTTGGTTCTTGGTAAGAAAATGACATAACTTCTTAATTTCATATGCCTAAAAACACGAGTTTCAAAACAGCATTTACAGTAAATGTTTACATACATATAGCCTTGCTTGACCTTCAAACCAACCCACTAAAATATTATCATTATTTACAAGGTGAGAAGTCTGAAGGTCAGAAGGCCCCCAGTCTGTAAATATTGATTAAGGTTTACAGGGCCTAGGAAAGGAGGGGTTCAATGGGGCCACTTGGTCCAATCTACAAGCTTAAGAGGGATGTTCATTTTGGCTACTATTAAGTGGAGATTTTGTCTATGGAAAAAGGGCCCATCCTTGTCTCCAAGGCCAACTTTAACCTGTAATTACTTTTCTGTCTTTCTCAAAAAGCCACACTGCTGTCATTTCAGAAACTGTGATGGTCACTCAGAGGTCCCGGGAGATGGCAAGCTGGTAGGGCTGCCAGATAAAATATAGGACACCTGTTAAATCTGAATTGTATATAAACAATGACTCATTTTTAATGTAAATTATCCCATGCAATATTGGGATATATACTTATACTAAAAAAGTACTCATTGCTTATCTGAAGTTCAATTTTAACTGACTATGCTGTAGTTTTAATCAGCTAAATTTGGCAACTGTACAAGTCAGTGTCCAAGGCAAGAAGCATTTGGTGACCTGGTCAAGTTTTGAAGATGGCGAATCTACTAATAACATCATGCAGACTGACAAATGAGGAAATTAAAGGGGGACTTTGTTGCTTGGGTTAATATTCTGATTCGACTGCTTACCAGACTAGTTCACCTTCATGAGTCTCAGTTTCCTGCTTTGCAAAATAGCAGATAAAGTCTCTACTTCCTTGGGATTGTTTTGAGAATTAAATAAAGTAATCTAGTATATCTTTCATGTGATAAGTGCTCAGTAAACTTTGTTTTTATGTTAGTATTTTCACATATTGCCTCTTTTTCTCAGAGAACACAGCAATGATAATCTTTTCAGTTGTTCACAACATATCTATCTGTCTATGACTATATCTGTATTTACATCTACATGTATATTCAGAGTTTCTTACTAGCTAGGATCCTTATATATAGTAACTGCACTGTCTGGTAACTCTCCTTAAAAATATTTTTCTCCATTTGTAGTGTTTTTTTTTTTTTTGGTCTTTTTGCCTTTTATCTAGAGCTGCACCCGTGGCATATGGAGGTTCCCAGGCTAGGGGTCTAACAGGAGCCGTAGCTGCTGGCCTTCGCCACAGCCACAGCAATGCAGGATCCAAGCCGCATCCTCAACCTACACCACAGCTCATGGGAACACCGGATCCTTAACCCACTGAGCAAGGCCAGGGATCGAACCCGCAACCTCATGGTTCTTAGTCAGATTCATTAACCACTGAGCTACTAAGAGAACTCCATCCATTTGTAGTGTTTTGTACTAAGTTGTCTATATTTGTTATTGTTGATTTCAACTCTGGATTATGAAAAAGGGAAATATTCAGTTTTAAAATATTTGAACATAGATATGTTTAACCTCATTATTTTGGTCAGCGTCATCATAATGTTTGTAAACTTTTAATGTGTAATGTATTATAAACTTAATATAGTCATGGTTTATTTCCCAAGTTACAAACTATTCTTAATTACATATTAAAGTTTGTGAATTTAGATATTAATTAGGAAATAAATTAGTTAAAAATGCAACTATTGTGTGCCCTGAATAGTGCAGGTATTTCAGTTTCACAAAATGTCACTTTCTTGTCTGTCTGTGTATATATGTATGGACATGTTTCAGAATTTGTGTCTATCTTTTAATTCATGCTTGCCGCATAATTCTACCTGAAACGCACACATCTAGTAATAGCTACACATGAGCGTGAGAGGACAGGCTGAGGGACTCAAGTGTATAAGCTGTTTGAATCTTCCTGATGCTTTCCAAAAGTCTGCTGACGACTATGTACCTGATACTGTGCTAAGCACTGTGGGATCATGTAAAGCTCCATAAAAGCCAAGAGACATGATTTGTTTAAGGGCGAAAAGATGGGGAATAAAACATAGATAAAAGTAACCACAGTGAAAGGAGCAAGTGATAAAGGACTTAGGATGAATACTGATAACAAATGCTATGAGCCTAATGTGCTTGTTCAATTATAATAAGTGATAGATCCAACTACTACCTTTGACAATGATATTTTGAGGTAAGATACTTTCTCACTGAGATTGAATTTTCCCTTTCCTTTTCTTTTTTCCTCTTTTCTCATTTTCTGCTGGATGCAAACTTGCCCACTAAGATCAACAGGAAAGGTGACATTTTAAAACAGTGTCTGTTGCATGACATCACAAAACGGCATGCTTTAATTTTCTAAAATTTGCAAAATATTTCAGACATACAAAAAGTACATAAAAATAATATTTAACCCAAATGAAAATAACATTAGGCTAACTTTTTTTTCCCAAATTACATGAACAAAACTGTTGACCAGTGCATAGTACTCCCTCCCAATGCCAAAGCAGATAGAGTCAATCTGTCCTGTCAGGATTTGCTGGTGAAACCAGAAGTCACCAAACACTTCATCAAAGTAATCTGTCAATGTGCATCCAGAGCCCCAACAATGTTTATTATACCTTTGTCTCAGTAATCTTGCATCTAAGCAACTAGTTTAAGAGCGCAATACAGGGAAGAGCCAGTTCTACCTACGTAAATGCGTGTGTGCATGTATCCTCTGTTTATCTAAATCTATGTTTAGGGAAACTTGTAATTTTTAGCTTCATATCCTTATTTCCTGCATTAGAAGAAAACAGGGCTGGCTCTGTGAGTGGGTGACCAGTGCAGCTGTTCAGGGTCCCATGTTCAGACGGTTTGTGTTCAGACAGGGTTTAATGCTCTGTGGTTGCCATCTTGAAACTCTTAATTTTATCTCTGAATCTGTGTTTTGTAAGTGAAGTCCAGTGGGACAATGGGGCACACACAGGGGGCCTGGAGCCTTGATTTACTTGTGCTCCTGTCTCCTGTCATTCTCGGCTGCCTAATCCTCAGAGACTGCCTAGTTATTGCTGCTGTCTTCTACCTCTGATGAGGGTATGGATGTGGTAGAGAGAGGTGCGGGGGTCAGGCATACGCACCTGACATCGTGGGGTGAGGCCCCAGACACCTGTGAGTCTCCACTCACTCTGAAGTGCTCTGTTACACTCAAGGGAGTGTAACACTAAAGAGCTAATAAAACCACTTTGACAGGCTGAAAGATTGATCACAAAAGAAAGGAAACACCTTTTTTTCCCTCTGTATTTGTGGACAAGGGGCCCACGTTTACATTTTGCTCAGGGCCTCGTAAATTACGTAGCTGGCTCTGAAAGAAAAATGCTGATAGGTGAAATTCAGAGGGCTTAGGGTTCCAATACAGCTTTACCAAGAAGTTATTCCCGATAAAACCAGACAAAAGCAAACCCATCCCCTTAGCTTCAGACCCAGGTTGCAGGAATCCAGCCAGGAAGGGAGAGAATGAACACACAGCCCATGGCACTCCCATGGGCAGAGATTATGGCTTTGCCCACACTGGTAAGGAACTGTCTTCAACTTTTGGCCCTGAGGAGTTATACGCGAGAGAGAGAGAGAGAGAGAGAGAGAGAGAGAGAGAGGGAGAGAGAGAGAGAGAGAGTGTGTGTGTGTGTGTGTGTGTGTGTGTGTGTGTGTAGGGCGGTGTGGAAGTCACTGCTTCCTGAGTCACTTTTTACAATATTTCTTGTGGTTTTTCCCTTTCTCTTCCATGTAAAGAAATCATCCCATTATTTGAGATGAGATTTGTCTCAGAGCTTTAGTTCTTGTGTATGCAGATTTTTTTTTCCCAAAGAATTAAAAGAACTACAGTAGATTCAGCAGGCCGGGCAGACCCATTAATCTTGTCTGTAATTGAGTCTGCCATTGGTGAGTAGCCACTTGGGAGGAAATTGCTCACCCATGAGGAGTGAATGAACTCTTTCAGGGTCCTGGGCTCCACAGAGAGCCGTGCGGTGGCCTCCTGCCAGACGGTATCCTCATGGTGCCTGGCTGGGCTGCAGACTCAGGTTCAGACCAGGGAGCAGTTTGTTCCTCTGGTCCCGCAGATAAGCGTCTGTTTGTGCACCCTCTTCCTGGTTCAGAAGGGCTGAGGTCCCTTTTCAGAGGCACTGACATTTAATCAGGAGGGCTTTTGGTGACGGGAATAGGAATATGGGCCCACCAAGAGCTTTGAGTCCTTTTCCTTTTGTTTGACGGAGGGAAGAGCAAAAGCAACAGCAGTTTTATGACGTCAAAGTGATAGCTGATGAGGCCATTTCTGCTTCCAGTCTATTAATCTCTGAACCATTTGAAGCCAACTGTTTATAAAGAAATGCCAGCTCTATTGGCAGTTTCTCCTTAATTGTTCTAAAGAATTGGCTTTACTTTTTCTTTCCTCTAACATATTCCAAATAATGCCTTGTTGCAAGAGAGCTCAAGTAAAATAGTTACCCATCGAAATCAACATTGTGAGATCACCTCTTTTATCCGTCAGAGGCGTCAGAGATAAATAAATTGATAAGGAAGTGCAATTCCTGTGTTTATACTTCCAGACGATTTAACTAAAAGAACATTTAGCTGCCAGTCCTTCCTGTTTTGAAAGAACCGCCTGCTTAGGGGGCCAGTGACTGAATTCACATCTTCAACACTCCGCATAAAATCTTTCAAGAGGAAGGCCTCTCTTCCTTTTGAATGAATTCCACGGCACAAAGCCTTTGTGCTTCTTAGCTATTATTTGGAGTGGCATGTAACCTTGGAGTGGAGAATCAAATATTTCCCAATGATTTTATGATATAGGGAGCATAACAGAACTATAATAAAGAGCTCTGTGTAAAACACACTTAGATTTTCTCAGCCCATCCATTAGAAAGAACAGAGGATAATGCTCTCTTCTGGAAAGGATTGAGCAAAAGGAGAGAGAGAGCTTTATATTGGGGGCACAGGGAAGAGTCCAAGAAAGCAAAATCACCGAGGTGAGCCCATCGTTTAGTTGTGCACAGGACTGTGAAAAATGTTCCCCAAGCACGCTGTTCTAAATCTCTCAGCAATAATCAACTTGGATTAGAGTTTTGTGTTGATTGGTTGACCTGTTCCATTTGCCGAAGTCATCTAAGCTTAGTATTTGGAACAAGTATAATCCTTAAAGGCTTAGTGAGTGAAAGAATGAATAAGAAAGACTCGTTTCTATATGTTATGAGGTATAGAATAAGGAGGAGCAGTCAGGCGTGGTGATATCCAGGGCACAGTGCTTGATGTGTCCTTAAGGCTTTGCCTTAAACGAGCCAAGATGAAAACATTCAAGGAGAAAAGGGAAGGGAAGGATGTATTGGCAACATGGCCAGCATGTCTTAAGCAACATTAAACAATGTACAGCTTTTGATAGATGAGCTAGGAATCTGGACCACATATGTCCTTGGGAAATTAGCCAAAAACACTGCATGCCTATATATTTTAAATCCATAGCAACAGTGTGGACAAACTGAGGTTGTTCTCAACTCGGACCCTCACAGGGCTCCTCCCTGGTCAAGGCTGCTTTCTTTTCCTCTGGGTGTTCTCATTACACTCCCTGGGAGAGAGCAAAATATTCTGCATGGAATTTTATCTTTAAATTTCTGTGGCCAAGGGACTGAACCTGCATCCCAGCTCTCCCAAGACACCGTCAATCCCATTGTGCCACAACAGGAAGTCCAAGAATGACTGAATTTTAAAAAATATAATCATATAAATTTCCCCCTTTAATCTCTGACATAATTTTCTTTTCTTTTCTTTTTTTTTGCTCTTTAGGGTTGTACCCACGGCATGTGGAGGTTCCCGGGCTACGGACTGAATCAGAGCTGCAGCTGCCGGCCTGTACCACAGCCACAGTGGCATGGGATCCGAGCCATGTCTGAGACCTACACCACAGCTCAGGGGAATGCTGGATCCCCGACCCACCGAACGAGGCCAGGGATCAAGCCCCTGTCCTCATGGATACTAGTTGGATTATTTTTCACTGTGCTACCAAGGGAACTCCAAGTTGATATATTTTCTGATATATGACATCCTTAAACATGGTCATAGAGCATCATTTGTTTAGTATAACTGGGTTCTAATGATCAATACTTTATTTAGACTTTGTCAATATTAAACCATATATTACATACTTTAGTTATCCTTTGTACACTACCTTCACTAGAATTTATTAAAGATAACTGGGAACTATGTCTAACCACTTATGATACGTAACCCTGTCACCACGCTGTACAGCAGGGTATAATGTAAAAAAAAAAAATTAAAAAAAAAATAAAGATATGTTGGCCTTAAAAAATTCTAATTTGGTTGTGATGATTGCTGTATACCTATAAATGTACTAAAATTAAGTAATTAAGAAGTAGAATAATGAATGTATTTCATAAATAAAATTACAAAAAAAATTTCTGTGGCCAGTGAAGAGAGCCTGAGGGCAAGTCTCAGGAATGTGGAAGGACCCAGGTGAATTGTGTAGTTTCTTCTTCCTCCTCTTCCTTCTCTTCCTCCTCTTCCCCTTCCCCTCCTTCTCCTTCTCCTTATCCTTCTTCTTTTTTGGCTGTGCCCATAGCATATGGAAGCTGCCAGGCCAGAGACTGAATCAACGCCACAGCAGCAACCCAAGCCATTGCAAGGACATGAGCTCCTTAATGCACTGTGCCACAAGAGAAGTCCTGTAGTCTCTTCTTTTTCACAGTGACATACATTTAACACTTTAATGGTCTAAATCAAACACACTGAACTTGAGGCCTTTGGTCTAACATGGGAAAAAAATAATGTTTTGACAAACAAACTCTATACAGTTCAGTTAAAATCAAGCCTGTTAACCAGAATTAAAGGCCATAGGCAACTGTGCTTAGTATCTCTGAACTGTCATCTAAACAGACTCTTGAGAAGACATGCTTGTCTAGCGCAATGCTCTTTCACAGGTCAACCTGACACGACGAGAACGTTTTTCAAGGAATGAAATTCATGTCAGGCATGAACATGTTCCACTGTCTCCTTTGCTGCTGTGCTCAAATCTGCCACAGTACAGGACTATACTTGCACACCTGGTTTACCCAGAGACCTTTTTGTGTTTGACAGTTGCTACTGTAGAATCCTAAGATCCTTCTGATTCCTCAGAGGCAGATTAAATTGTCTTACTCAAGTTTTGCTTCACACAGAGAAGAGCATAAATCGATGGGCTTTGCTAGCATGGTAAAAGAGCAAAAGCCTGAGAATCAGGACTTCTTCCCTTCTGGGCATCGTAGGTCGGACTGATTTATACCCATGACATTAAACAGAATGGAATGGAGGTTTTCTCCAGAATGATCAGTTCCTTCTGAGTTTCCACTAGTCTCATCCTGCATCCACCCCCTAGGGCTGAAGTTGGATCTGTCTCTAGAGATGAGATACTGTTATAAGGTAGAGAAGGCAATCAGATTTGCCGTCTGATAGCCTTGACTCTGAGACAGGGTAAGTGGCCTGGACTTGGGGTTCACAGATTGTGTGCAAGTCCTGCTTTTGCCCTTATTTATAAAGTGTGTGTATTGTTGGATTTTAGCAGGAAACAGAGAGCATGCTCAAATCAAGTGATTTGAGGAGAGTTTAATAAAAGGGCTATCTAGAAAGCAAGAGCCAAGTTCAAGGAAAACAGCAAACAGTGCAGTATTTGGGGCTATTGACGTGTTACCATCTCTGGACTTGAAGGGGTGGGGGTGGGGAGCCATGTGTGGAAAGCAGAGGTGCAACCAGAAATGAATTATGTTTGACTACAGGGATATGACTCATTCACTGAGATAAATGCCAAGGGCCTACTCTCTGTTGCCTTTCCCTCTCCTACCAGTGTCTCCCATTGGCTGAGCCCAGGGGATCACTCTTGCAGGCCGACAGCTTTCCAGGCACAAGAGGGCAGAGGAGGAGAGGGTAGAGAAGGAAGGAGAATGGGTCTGGAGTGGCAAACAAAAGATACACAGCACAAGACGCACGGAAAGACTCAAGAGTTCAGGTAATTTGCTCTCATCTGGGGAGGGGAGCCCCACCTAGGCTACTGAATGTGTAAAATACCTAACTTTGTAAACTGTAAACTGAAATACAGTTTAATTGAAAATATTTACTCTTTGTTTCCCAGGGTAGATTTTTATACGATTCAACCCATTTCCAGATGTAGGAAGAGTTGCAGTAGACAGTGACACTGATTCAGTAGCAGGAAATCACTCCCCTGCCTGCTGGCTGTAGTGCATTTTGATTAATTGGGAGCTGGGGGTTAGAAAGGCCAGCTTTCAGAGCTATGACCCTGTGGCTTGAAATTTCAGTTCTTCTTCAGGATATATATATAAGCATGTAGCACGTTTTCTTGTGTGATGGGCTTCAGAATTAGAAGCCACTGGTATAGCATTATTGGGAAGAATGGTGCCACTTGATTTATTTGCTCAGTACTCATTAATACTCATCTATGTCATAGCTTTGCTAATTTCTACCATAGCTTTCATCTCCCTCCCAGTGGAAACTGGCAGGATTACAAATCTTGTGGAGTAAAGAAAATGTTCCCAGATTCAGTATCATTTGTAGGAAAGGAATGCATAAAAAGTTGAATTTTGTTCTTAAAAATTACTAATTTTCATTCAATTGATTTTTTTATTACTTTAAAATTTTAATTCTCTTATTTTGTTTGTGTATATGTGTGTGGATATATGAGACCTAGAAAGCTGGAGCATTTGAATTTCCCTCTGTCCCTTAGCAAAGGGCCCTGAAGAATGTGTGCTCCTAATGCAGCTTCACCATTTAATTTCCTTTTTTCTCTTTCTCCTTCTCCCTCCCCTTCCCATCCTCTTTCTTTCTCTTGTCTCTCTCCCTCCCTCCTTCTTTCTCCTATACATTCACACATGAGCTCATTCATTCAACAGACATTTACTGAATGCCTACCAGATACCAGACACTTTTCTGGGCTGTAGAGATACAACAATGAACAAACCAAGCAAATCTGCTGCTTATATTCTAGCGTGGAAGACAGACAATAAACAAGATGTATAAGTACAACATGTTAGATGCCGGCGATTGCTTGGAGAAAAATAAATGAAGAAACGGAAATAAGGGAGAGTTGAACTGCAATTTTTCAAAGAGTGATCAAGGAATGGTTCTATTCAACAGTATAGAGAGCAAGAAACCAATGTAAAATGAAGTCATACTGTGTATTACAGACAGAAACTATTTTGGTTCTCAATCCTTTAACCCAGAGACTTCTGACAACTCAGTGAGATTCTCTGGGTTCTGCATTTCTCACCAGAAAGTAACAGGAGTGGTGGGGACAGGAAGGCAGAAGTGCTCTAACTATAGGGAAATGAATATAGAGTGATAAGGAAACATAACAGTCAAATTCGTTCCTGGCTCCTCCCTTCCTTTCACAGTCTGTCAGTAAATTCTGGTGACTCTGCTGTCGGCATCTATCCAGAATCATCGGACCGCTGCTCCCACCTCCCCCGCTACCACCTTGGTCTGAGCCACCATTAGGTCTCGTTTGGATTTTTGCAATGAACACTTAATGGCCTCCCAGCTCCCAACCGTACATGCAACAGTTGGAGTGAGTCTTTAAAAAGTCAGATCTTGGAGTTCTCGTCGTGGCTCAGAGGAAACTAATCAGACTAGCATCCATGAGGACGTGGGTTTGATCCCTGGCCTTGCTCAGTGGGTTAAGGATCCGGCGTTGCCGTGAGCTATGGTGTAGGTCATGGACCCGGCTCGGATCCTGTGTTGCTGTGGCTGTGGCGAAGGCCGGCGGCTACAGCTCCGATTTGATCCCTAGCCTGGGAACTTCTATATGCCACGAGTTTGGCCCTAAAAAGACAAAAAAGAAAAAACAAAAGTCAGATCTTGTCAGTCTTTGGTTCAAAGCCTGCATTGGCTCCTAGAGTCTTGGCGGCCTTCGAGGCCCACTCCGACTTCTCCCTCAGCCCCGCCCCTGTTCGTTCCCCTCTGACCACAGTGGCATCTTCGTTCTTTCTTCAGTGTCAAGAATTTCCTGCCTCTTAGGCCTCTGTTTTATCCTTCCTCTGTCTGAAGTGATTACTCCAACTTATCCTCCTTACCAACCGCCTCAAGTCTTCACTCAGTTCTCTTCCTTCTAACGAGGCCTATATTGATTCCGTAATTCAGGCTCTCAGCCTCTCCCCTCACCGTGTCTACCCTTTACCCCCATCTCTGGCTTGACTCTCTTCTTATTTCCATAGTACTCATCACATTTGCTGATAATACTGTTAAATAATTAACATGTTGTGTTTACGTGTCTTGTTACCTACTAGAAATAACTCCATGAGGGCAGCCCATGAGTCAGGAACAGTCACTGGTCCTGAGCAGGCGCTCAGTGTTTGTTCAGAATCACACACTTTTCCTGCCTCTTCATTTCTCTAATGCTGCTTGGTCTGAACTTCTTTCCCCCACACTCTTTGGTCATAGCCTACTGTTACACGCTAAATGTTTGTGTCCACCTGCCAGATTCATATGCTGAAGCCCTAACACTAAGTGTGGCTGTATTTGGAGATGGGGCCTCTGAGGAAGCAGTTAAGGTTAAACAGGCTCATAAGCACCATAATTCCATAGGATTAGTCCTTATAAGAAGTGGCAACATGGAACTTGCTCTGTTTTTGCTTATTCACCCAGCAAAGGCCATGTGAGCGAGCACACAGTGAGGAAGTTACAAGCCAAGAAGACTGCCTTCACCAGGAACTACATCAGCTGGCACCTTAACATCTAGCTTCCAGATCTGTGAGAAACAAATTAGTGTTGTTCAAGCCACACAGTACCTGGTGCTTTTTTATGGCAGCCTGAGGGATTAATATACCTACCCATGTACTTAGACTCACCTGTAATCTTTCCTCCCCCATTAAGTCATTGGCAACTGTGTTGGTCCACACAAACATCTATTTTCTGACTTTCAATTGCATTTTTAGATACATGACAACTTTTAGAGTTTGATCATACTTTACACTGACTTGTTCTCTATTTTTTTGTGTGTGCATTTACTCTCCCAGTATGAAGTATAAGCTGCTTTATGAGGGCAGAGGCTGAAACAAATAAAAGTCTGTGGCGCCAAGTTCTTTTTGAGGAAAGCAAATGTGTCTTATTCATAGAGAGGATTATAGAATTATTTTATTGCCCAGGATCACAAAAATGGTCCTAAAACAGAACTGAATTTAGTTTTCATAAATCCTAGGCCAGGACTCAATTTTTAAGCAAGTATCATTTTGGAGCACCACAGCTGTCCAAAAAGTAGATATTGAATTCAGAAATAAATGAGACCTCTATAAAAATATTTTTAGGACAAAATGTAGTTTCTAAGGACACCAAAGCATGTTTTCCTGATACCAAACTAAGGAATAAGGGTCAGGGTATAAAAATAAAATCCTGGATCTCATCTTATCTCTAAGTTATCTATAACATCATGCACCCACTTATGCTGTGTGAACAAGTGACAGAACAGAACTGAAATAATGAGGGAGAACAGGAAACTAAGGAGAGGAACAAAAACTATGCATTCATTGATCAAGTGGGCAGGCAACTGAAAGGGATAAGAAGATAAACACATTTAGATAATTACCCTTGTAGAAAAAAAAAAGTGACAATGCTTTGGTATATTAGATTACGGGAAAGGGGAGGTACTGTATGGATTTAACCAGGAACTTGCACAGATAGACTGGAGACATTACACATACACATTTCCATATTTTTCATTGCCACAAACTATACAAACTATTACCAGCTAAAATGGGGTTTTGAAAATTTATTTTCCTTTTCATATCATGTTTGGTGCTTGGGTTCCCAGGTCAGCCTGCAAAAGTCTCTTCAACCCCAAATATTTCAATTTTAGAGTAAAAACTAGATCAAATGGAAAATAATACAGTTTACTGCTGGTGGTATGGAAAAAAATGTTTCATTTGAGAAGGGGGAGAAAATGGATGTGCATTCTTCTAGAAATTCTGGAGGAATTTTGGATATTTTGGATATCTCTCAATCTTTGAATAGTGCTGTTGTTTATTATGCCTATTTTTTACTTGTAGAGGCACAACTTTTGTTTTCTTTGACAGGTACTTGCCTAGGACTTCTTTTTCACATATTGAACAAATCAAGCAAAAACGAAGGGAAAAAATACAAGGAATTTTTATAAGGAAACTGATCAAGAGGAAGCAAAGAAAAAGCGGTAACAGAAAGTTTGGCTGCATGTTCAAAAGAGAGCATACTTGATGAGTGATCTGGAGATACGTAAAAGAAAGGAAAAAGCTACATGTGGATAAGCCAGTGCAGGTTGATGGGAAGAGCAATGCTCTGGAATCCAAACTGACTTGTATCTGCATTGTTTTTTTTTTTTAACTTTTTTTTTTGTCTTTTTGCCTTTTCTAGGGCCGCACTCGTGGCATATGGAGATTCCCAGGCTAGGGGTCTAACCGGAGCTGTAGCTGTCTGCCTATACTAGAGCCACAGCAACACCAGATCTGAGCCATGTCTACGACCTACACCACAGCTAATGGCAATGCCAGATCCTTAACCCACTGAGAGATGCCAGGGATTGAACTCGCAACCTCATGGTTCCTAGTCGGATTCGTTAACCACTGAGCCACGACAGGAACTCCTGTATCTGCATTCTGAACAAACTGTAATTCTGGTCAAATTATTCCCTTAATTTATCAGCTTTAATTTTTTCATCTGTAAAATGATGAAATATTTGCCTTATAAGGCTGATGTGAAGAAGGAACACTTCCAAACTCATTCTGTGAGGCTAGCATTACCCCAATGCCCAAACTGGACAAAGACACTACAAACAAATAAACAGAAAAGAAAATTATAGGCCAGTGTCCTTGATAAAGACAGGTGGAAAAATTCTTAACAAAATATTAACAAACAGAATTCAACAATACATCAAAAGCATCATACCCATTATCAAGTAGGACTTATTCCACGGATATAAATACGGTTTGATATCTGCAAATCAATCAATATAATAAACCACATTAGCAAAACAAAGGAATAAAATCATATGATTGTCTTGGAGTTCCCATTGTGGGTGCAGAAATGTATCTGACTAGGAACCATGCGGGGAGGGTTCGATCCCTGGCCTTGCTCAGTGGGTTAAGGATCCAAAATTGCTGTGAGCTGTGGTGTAGGTTACATATGCAGCTCAGATCCAGTGTTGCTGTAGTTGTCATGTAGGTAGGCAGCCACAGCTCCGACTGGACCCCTAGCCTGGGAACCTCCATGTGCCATGGGTGTGGCCCTCAAAAGCAAAACAAACAAAAACAACAAAACCCCCCAAAACAAACAAACAAAAATAAATGGCACCTGATCAAACTTACAAGCTTTTGCCCAGCAAAGGAAGCCATAAAAAACCAAAAAGACAACCTATGGAACATGAGAAAATATTTGCAAAGATGTGACTGATAAGGGCTTAATCTCCAAAATTTACAAACAACTCATACAACTCTATAACAACAATAACAACAAAACAACCCAATAGAAAAATGGGTAGAAGACTTTTATAGGCATTTCTCCAAAGAGACCTACAGATAACTAAAAAGCACATGAAAACATGTTAAACATCACTAATTATCAGAGAAATGTAAATCAAAACTACAATGAGGTACCACCTTACACTGGTCAGACTGGCCATCATTAAAAAGTCTACAAATAACAAATGCTGGAGAGGGTGTGGAGAAAAGAGACCCTTCCAACACTGTTGGCAGGAATGTAAGTTAGTATAACCACTATAGAACACAGTATGGAGGTTCCTCAGAAAACCAAAAATAGAGTCCATATGATCTAGCAATCTCACTCCTGGACATGTACCCAGACAAAACAACAATCCATAGGGACACACACACTCCAGTGTAATTGCAGCACAATTTACAACAGCCAAGACATGGAAACAATCTAAATGTCCATCAACAGATGAATGGATTTAGAAGTTGTGGTACATATATCAATGGAAGACTATTCAGTCATTAAAAAAGAATGGAATAATGGCATTTGCAGGAACATGAATGCAACTAGAAATTATCACACTAAATGAAATAAAGTCTGAAAGAAAAGACAAATACCATATGATATCAATTTATGTGGAATCTAAAACATGGCACAAATGAACCTATCTATGAAACAGAAACAGATTCACATACATAGAGAGCAGACTTGTGGTTGCTAAGGGAGAGGAGGGAGGGAGAGGGATGGGCTGGAAGTTTATGAGTAGTAGATGCAAACTATTACATTTAGAATGGATAGACAATGAGGTCATAACGTATAGCACAGGGACCTATAGCCGGTTTCCTGGGATAAACCATAATGGAAAGAAATAGTAAAAAAAAAAAAGAATGGGAGTTCCCATTGTGGCTCAGTGGTTAATGAACCTGGTTAGTATCCATGAGGATGTGGGTTTGATCTCTGGCCTTGCTCAGTGGGTTAAGGATCAGGCATTGCCATGAGCTGTGATGCAGGTCACAGATATGACTCAGATCTGACATTGCTGTGGCTGTGGTGTAGGCTGGCAGCTACAGCTCTGCTTTGACTCCTAGCCTGGGAACTTCCATATGGGGCAGGTGAGGCCCTAAAAAGACACAAAAAAAAGAGACATAAAAAAAGAATGTATGTATTGCGATGTAGTTTTATTTTGTAACTGGCTCACTTTGCTATATAGCAGAAACTGGCATACCATTATAAATCAACCATGCTTTAATAAGAAATATATAAGAAGAAAACAAACCTATTTACAACTGCATCAAAAAGAATAAAATACTTAGGAACAAATTTAACCAAGGAGGCAAAACATGTACTCTGAAAACTATAAGATGTTGATGAAAGAAACTGAAGACAACACAAATAGAAAGATGTACCATGCTCATAACTGGAAGAATCACTATTGTTAAAATGTTCATACTATCCAAAGCAATCTATAGATTTAACACAATCCCTATCAAAATATCCATGGCATTTTCTACAAAACTAGAACAAATAGTCCTGATATTTGCATACTGCAAAAGACCCCAAATAGCTAAAACAATCTTAAGAAAGAAAAACAAAGCTGGTATATCATGCTCCCTGATTTAAAACTGTAACACAAAGCTATAGTATCCCAAACAGTATGGTACTGGCACAAAAAAGACACATAGATCAATGGAACAGAATAGAGAGTCCAGTAATAAACCCAAAGGCATATGATCAACTAATTTACAACAAAGGAGGCAAGAATATACAAAAGGGAAAAGACAATCTCTTCAATAAATTGTGCTGGAAGAACTGGACAGGTACATGCAAAGGGATGAAACTGTACTACTTTTTTATACCCACTACAAAAATAAACTCAAAATGGATTAAATACTTAATGTACGTCAAAACCATAAAACTCCTAGAAGAAAACCTAAAAGGTATACCTTTTAACATCGGTCTTAGCAATTTTTTTTTGGATCTGTATCCTTAGGCAAGGGCAAGAAAAGAAAAAATAAATGAATGGGATTACATCAAACTAAACAGCTTTTGACAGCAAAGGAAACCATCAACAAAATGAAAACAAAACCTACTGAATGGGTGAAGATATTTGCAAATGATGTCTGATAAGGAGTTAATATCCAAAATATATAAAGAATACATACAATTCAATATCAGAAAACCAAACAATCCAATTTAAAAATGGGCAGGGGACCTAAATAGACATTTTTCCAAAGAAGATTTATAGATAGTCAACAGATACATGAAAAGATATTCAGTATCAGTAATCATCAGGGAAATGCAAATCAAAACCAGAATGAGATACCATTTCACAGCTGTCAGAATGGCTGTCACCAAAAAGACCATGAATAACAAATATTGGTCAGGATATATAGAAAAGGGAACCCTCATGCACCACTTATGGGGATGAAAACTTGTACAATTATTATGGAAAATAGTATGGAATTTCCTCAAAAACTTAAAAATACTACTAACATATGATTAAAAAATTCCACTTCTTAATATTTATCCAAAGAAAATAATAACATTAATTTAAAAAGATATATGCACCCCAATGTTCACTGAAGTATTATTTACAATTGCCAGGATATGGAAGCAACCTAAGTGCCCATCAATAGATGAAAAGAAGATATGGTATATACACTCAATGGAATATTACTTAGGCATAAAAAAAGAATGAAATCCTGCCATTTGGGTGGACAGACCTAAAGGGTATTGTGTCAAGTGAAATAAGTCAGATAGAAAAAGGCAAATATCTTATGGTTTCATTTATAAGTGGAATCTAAAGCACAAAACAAATGAATAAACAAAACAAAATAGAACTAAGCATAGATACAGAGAACAAACTGGTAGTTGCCATAGGGGAAGTAGGGAGGGGGATGGGTAAAATAGGTAATGGGGATTAAGAGGTAATCTTAATCCAAACTTCTATTAAAAAAAAATTGCCAAGGGATGTATACAGGGAATATAGTCAATAATATTTTTATATTACTTACACATTGTATATTATTATTATATGTACATATGTTAAATATATTTAATAGCTTTGCACGGTGACAGATGGTAACTAGATTTATTGTGGTGATCATTTTGTACTGTATAAAAATATTGAATCACTATGTTGTTTTAGTGAAACTAATATATTATATGCCAATTATACTGAATAAAAAACAAAGAGGAGTTCCCATTGTGGCTCAGTGGAAACGCAGCTGACTAGCATCCATGAGGATGCACGTTCGATCCCTGGCCTCATAAATGGGTTAAGGATCTGGCGTTGCTGTGGCTATGGTATGGGTTGCAGATGTGGCTCAGATCTGGTGAGCTGTGGCTGTGGTGCAGGCCGGTGGCCACAGCTCTGATTCCACCCCTGGCCTGGGAACCTCCATATGTTGTGGGTGTGGCCCTAAAAAGACCAACAAAAACCACAACAAATCCCCTCAAAACACTTAGTGGTTGAAACTAACAACAACAAGATTGGTGTGAGGATTAAATGAGAGAATGTAGCTGAGGCTGAGAGAAGGGGAATGCATAAAGAGTGTCATCAACAAGAATGCTGCTGCTGCCATGAGCCAGCAGGATGGGAGTATGCACAGAGGCAGTAGGGACAGAGCATTGGCTGGTTATTGTCTGGAATGCACTGGAGCAGGAAGGTGGCATGCGGGGGAAGAGAGGAGCAGTGGATGCACATGTTGGGGACTATTCCTATGATAGTCGAGGGAATAAATGTACAACAGAATGTATTATGCTGTGCTCTGTTCTGCAGCAGAAGTTAGCATAGCCTCAATTTTTGTTTTCATTGAGAAACCAGCACAATATCTCTGGGGTCTTTATCTGCAAGCACTATTGTGTTGGTTGTGAATGTTAAAAAGAAATTAGGGTTATTGCTTCAGGGCACCATCTCTGAGAAGCCTTGTGCAGTAGGGGAACAAAAGAAGCATTGCTCTGTAAAGCACTGTATCTATTTATCATCTCCTCAAGGCACTATCAGAATGCAACCAAGTCATGACGTTGCAGGAAACAGTAAAGGACCTTTTCACATCTTTTCTGGGGGTAATTTCAATCTTGGCTTTGTGTTCAGCCTGACCAATTCATAGCTTTGCATTCCCAGGATGACTTTTTCCTCTCTCTTTCCCTTTACCATAGGGATTCTCAGTTGGACTTTTTGTAGGGTGGTGGGATATTAGAGGATATTAGAAATAGGAGAGAAGATTTTTCAAAACACACATGCCAACAGCCCATCCAGGTAGGCTTTGGTAACTGACTGCCCAATAAGAGAAACAGCTGATCACATCTAGCCCCATTTTTTCCTTTTGCAACTTGCAGTCAAATATCTGAATCAGGTGACTTTTTCCTTTTTTACCTGTATCTATAGAAACCTTCTCTTTGCATTCCTCATCATCTCTCATCTGGTCTATAATCCAGCTCTCTAGAGAGTCTCAGGAAACCAGCTACATTCAAGGAAAGATAGGCTAATTGATTAGTTACTTATATTTTCAAGAGATAATTGTAGGAGTTCCCGTCGTGGCGCAGCGGTTAACGAATCCGACTAGGAACCATGAGGTTGCGGGTTCGATCCCTGGCCTTGCTCAGTGGGTTAACGATCCGGCGTTGCCGTGAGCTGTGGTGTAGGTCGCAGACGCGGCTCGGATCCTGCGTTGCTGTGGCTCTGGCGTAGGCCGGCGGCTACAGCTCCGATTAGACCCCTA